>WMED01008725.1:0-16732 GCA_019650415.1 Pipa parva | reverse complement strand
GCTGTAGCGCACATTGCCGCGGTCCGGACAGGATGGAGTTTGGATCCGGATCCGGACCGCGGTCCACTTGTTGGGGACCCCTGGTATAGGTGATACCTTTTATTGGCTAACGGAATAGATGGTAAATGCAAGCTTTCCAGCATACTTAGGTCTCTTCTTCAGGCATAGCATACTTATATTTGTCATGAGTTTTGCTGCATGCTTCTAAAACCTTAGCAAAATGTTAGTAAACTGTAACAAAATTCACTCCCATAGAAGTCAATAGATGAACGAGTGTAGTAGCAGTTCGCTTTGGCCTAGAGCAGAAAACAATTCAGGGGTATTTGTTGTAGTAAAACACACTGTGATTGTGCAGTGGATGCATAAGGTGGCCCACTGATTTCTGGGGCGTGTTCATTTTGCCACTGCTTATGCTGCAAAATCTCAAAAAAGTTACTACAGAATTATCCTTCAGAAGACTAAGCTTATGCAAACAACACTGTTGAGTTATACAGAGGAATCTGGTTTCTCAAGTCCCCACCTTCTTATTCAACACATTTTTCCATATTATATACAGCCAAGCCAATGTGCTGAGATAGGATGATTCGGGGTAGTTCTGAATTGCAAAATCATTGGGGAATCTTGGACATAGGTTTATATGATAAGTGCACTTTAAAATCATGAATACTAATTAGGAATGGATTGTGTGAGAAGGATTGTATATAACCTCTGGTTCTGTGCTATTAGTGATCATGCTATAATATAATTGATATACATTTTTATAGTACCGTATTTTCCGGACTATAAGGCGCACTTAAAATGCTGAGATTTTCTCAGCAATACTAAGTGCGCCTTATAGCCCAGTGCGCCTAATCTATGGCTTACGTCTGGGCATCGGGCAGACTTCGGCAACACGCGGCAGTTAATGAGTGCAGTGAATATTCATGAGCCAGATATCGTCATCGTGCTGCGTCTTATAACCTGGTGCGCCTTATGTGTGGACGAAGACCTGATGGAAGCCGCTGAAGGTAAGTGCGGCTTATATTCCAGTGCACCTTATAGCCCGGAAAATACGGTAATATAAGAGGGTAGGGCAACAGAGAATTGTAGGATAACATGCAGAAGTCATGATCATTATACAATATATAGTAATTATAAGGCATTTAGTGGTATAACAACCCTTCCAGTTAGTATTCTTTAACACTTTATTTACTACCTCCACATAGAATGTATAGTGGAGTAATGGGAAAGACTTGTTGCCACTCAGCGTTGATTCTACATGCCTGGCCAGTGGCTTGGTTAATCTTTCCTAAATGGCATACTGTAACCAGGAGAGTCAGAAGTGCCAGGCCAGAATTGTTTAAATAGCCTGTGTGTAATTAAATGATACTCTTTGCAATTGGGGGTGACTCTCCAGGGCTGGATTCTCTCTACCACTATACATAAGGTACGATTAAAATTGGGATTAATATAGCTTTACAAAACAGTATTTTTTTTTTAATGTAAAAATATTTAAAAGAACTCACAAACATTGCTCGTTAAAGTCCACATTTATCTAAAATAAATACATTTATGGAAATTAAATTGGCTTCTTAATAAAACTCACAGTTAAAGATTATGGGGGCAATTCAGCAAGGTGCGAATTCACCTTGTGATGCTTCGATTCACGTCGCCGAGACTGTTACGCACTGG
Organism: Pipa parva; assembly: GCA_019650415.1. Classification (NCBI taxonomy): domain Eukaryota; kingdom Metazoa; phylum Chordata; class Amphibia; order Anura; family Pipidae; genus Pipa; species Pipa parva. The sequence goes on along the minus strand of WMED01008725.1, from coordinate 15,061 downwards.
CTTCTCTCCTACACGCGCACATCAGCGAACACTTTAAAGGTATTCCAGTCTTGCAAGGAGACTTGAGCGGTCACGAGGTGACTGGAATACCTTTAAAGCGTTTGCTGATGTGTGCGTGTATGAGAGAAGCCAGCATGTAACAGGCTTGGCGAGGTGAATCGAAGCATCACAAGGAGAGTTCGCACCTTGCTGAATTACTATATGGTACGAAATGCCTAACAACTGACTGGCGAAATGTGGTAAAAAAAAAATAAAAAATCTTGAGGTCATTTAATACTCAGAGGATTAAATTAGATTTCTCTCCATTTGAATTAACAGTAAACATAAGACTAAATACTAACATGTTAACTATATTTACATGCTTCTCTATTATTTTACTATGGCTTAACGCTGAGCTACATGACAGTGTGCTGATTTTACTCTGCTTAGGCACACTATTTCTGTTTGATAGACAGGTCAGAACTTAAAATAAAACCTCACTAGCACATCCAAGACTAAATCTATAGATGAGGAAAGTTGATTGTGCCTGTAAATAAACTATTATGTATGTATATGGCAATTCCTACTGAAATTAGTCTTACAGTTGTATGTACAATCCTACCAGAGACCATGAATATTATGTACATTTTCCATCCAGGAAGCAGAGGGTGCTTTGAAAGACATCTACTTCAGTGAAATCAGCCCAAATCAGGTGGAGGACATCATGACTGTAATAAAAAATGAAGAGAATACAGCATTAGACTGCAAGCTCTTCATTTCCCTCTGTGCGTTATCAGAGCGCCTTTTCTATACCAGTTTTGTGTAAGTATGTTTAAGAATACCGAAAGCCTGTAAATTATTCGAAATATTTTGTCTGTTATTAACAAAGAAATGCTGTAAGCAGGGTTGATAAGAGGTAGGTGGCCATCACTGATGCTACCATTTGTGACTCAAGGGGGCGCTGCTAGCACCCTCTTTACCATCCTGCAGCCAAAAGGCGGTTGCCAATGTAGTAAAATTGGAGGTAGGTTCTTGATAAATCATTACTGACAAAGAGGCTAGTTTTGTAGGATTTGTAAGATTACAAATTGCAAGATTGAATCATTTTGCATTGTAACTAATCGCTTAATGCCATCAGTTTTTTTTTTTAGAGTTCATGTATCATTATATATATATTTATACCTCATTGATATTCATAGTTTAATGTACCATGTGACATTCTCCAACCAGTAAACCAATATGTGTAATGAAGTTTCATGAGTTAATTAGAATATTAATTCCAACAATGACCCAATAGCGCAGCTGTGAGATAACTGGCACCAGCTCAAAGGTAGTGATTTGCTGCTTCATAATATGGCAGTTCATTTTCTTTTGCCTGTCTTCAGTGGGAATCATGGGAGAGAAATGTATTTTCTATAAAAATACTACTTAAATTTGCAATTTTCTACATTAGCAGTGCATATAGTAAAAGACATGAGCAAACAAACGCAAATGCCTACGACAAGGAAGCAATGGTTTGCTTATAGCACTGTAGCCTTCAGGTGATGATGTTTAGAGACACTAGCATTTTCATGCCTGGCCGCAAGTAAGAATAAGCAAAGCAGGAGTGTACAGCCCCATTAGCGGCACATAGTACACATGCATTTTTACATAAACTCTCATATGCAGCTTTTTACACAGTAGTCCAGTTTTTTTGAGAAACTTTGTTTAATAAACTTTCACATGAAACGCTAGTTTGACCACGCTCTTAAGAGTCCCAAGAAAATAAACAACCTATTTTAAATCAAATATGTTGTTATTTTGGAATGCCTGAAAATTCAGATTAAAGGTCTGTATCAGCAGAAAAAGATTCCCATTTGGATTGACATGGCAGTTACACAAATTCATGTAGAACTTTAGTCATTATAAAAGGTATTTGGACTTTCACGTCATGTCCCAGTGTTACGGCCCCTTTTGACTGCTAGCGATGCTTCAGTGGAATGCAGAACACGTATGTGGAGAACTGGAGAGTTAACTTACTTGAATAGGGGACTGTATACCAACACTTTCTTACAAGAAGTACAGTAACTTGTAATGGCAAAAATGAAAGATTTAAAAATAAAAATCACTTCCTACCAGTTTGGAATGTAAAATATTTTGAATTAAATTGAATTTACTACCTTCTGGTACTCAATAAACATTCTTATTTAGTAGCTGAAATATTGCTTAATCTGGGGATGTTATAACACTGTTGATGTGCCCTCAATATTATTGCTAAGAATTTAGATGAGTTCCATTACCCATATAAATCTTTAGGTCAAATAACTTGCACTGGCCCAAATTATGCTATGTTTCATTAACTGCTTGTGCCATGTTAAACACATATTAGATTCACTACACAGTATGATCTACATGTCTAACTACAACATCCATTATAGAGAACTAAATAGCCAAGTACCTTACTTTCTATACACAATTTAGAATTGTTATAAACAGACAGAAAATGTACCTATAAAAGCATTTTTATTTTTTGGTGTTACTGTAATTTTAGGTCAGTCACAGATGACCCATGTGTCATAGGGACAGATTCCTCAAAACCCAGTAAACGGCTTTTTGTATTAAAAAAAAAAGGACAGATGTGAACCATTGTGATGTAACTTCAGATACCACTTAGCATTCACTTTTGTCTTGACAGCACAGAAGATACCAGCAGTGAGACAGTGGAAAAACAGTGGCTGGAAAAAGCAGATTTCTCTGCAATCAACTGGAAATTAGCAGGATGCAACATTAATACTACTTTGAGTAAATTATTTGGCATATTACTGTGTGCATCTGAAAGGAGATAATTAATAAACACTTTTATACAAGGAAATTTACGATATCAAATTTTAACATTGAATGCATTTCTACAGTGGCATCATCATGCAATCATTAAATCTCACGTCATTCTTCACTTGGAACAAAAGCCATGGAAGAATATTTTGATAAGAGAATGTATGTGATGTAACTCACACAACCCCCCACTAATCACAGAGGTACTTGGCCATTGAAACCAAACATGCAAGAACTGGTCTGACTTTAATGGTCAAGACCAAAGGCCAGATGGTACAATAAGACTTTTGCAGTGAGGCTGAACCCTTTAGCCAAGCAGAGTTGGGGGTGTATGCCTACATTAAATATGCTATAACCTGGTACACTGGATAAGTAGATTGTTACACGGCCATAACTATTCAAATTCAGGCCAGATGAGATGGGGCTTAAGAGCAGCTGCCATTATAGCTCCTGCAACCAGATCCCTGCTAGATCATGATTTGAGGGATCAGATTAAGGAGCTGTCAGTTTGCCTTTAACCCCACCCCCTCTGACTAGAGCTTGGAGTTTGGCATCAGGGCAGAAAGAAGCAAGGAGCTTGCTTCACTTGTTGCTTTTACCATTCAGCCAAGACTACTCCCTGCTTCACGTAACCATGCTTCTAAGTGGACTTGACAGGTCCACTTTAAAGGGGCACCACTGCCTCTGAATTAACAAATTCTACAAAATACACGTTTTCCATGTCAGTAACCGTTTATAAGTATTCCATACATTTTAGAAAACATTTAAGGCATTACTATAACACTTCCATTTTACAATTTATTAGCTGTGCAGATTAAAATGTTTAGTACACCTGCATCTGATTGGACACAACCATCAAAAAGATGTGAGCAAATGATCAGAGTAGGGCCAAACTGGCTGAAATAACTGTTGTAAAGTAGAATTACAATAGGGATGTATAAATTTGTCAATGTTAGTGTGCATTTAAACTAAAAATCTTTTAATTATAAACTTGATCATTGACATGTCAATTTCTTTTACTAATACATGTAAAACAGCTGCATTTATTAGGTCTTAAAACCTGGTAAGAGCATTAGTGTAATATTACCTTGGATGATGCAATTTTACCTTCTGGTCCAACATGTGCAGCTTTTGTTATGTGTGACTTTAGTTTCAGCACGCTACAACAAAAATCAACCCAACACCTTGTGTTATAGAGCATCTGAGCGTGTGTAAAGCAGGACAAAATCAGAATACATTCGCCCAACAAAAGAAATAAAGTAAAATGTTTACTTTATGGATGCTTTTATTTAACGAAGCCAATTACACTTGGGTGGCATATTTCCTGAAGTCTGAGAAAACTACACCATTCACGGGGCTTAAAATAAAAAAAAAAAATAAAAAAAAAAAGAAGTTACACTATGTGGCTAGTATATCCCTCCAACAATCAAAAATTCTAAAATAAAAAGTACATGTTTTGGCAAATCCTCAGGAAAATATTAAATACCTATAAAACAAGCGGAATACGCAATACATTTGTAAGTTTATCCAAGGTTCAACACAAACACACAAGGATTTGGATCTTGAAAAGCAGTGTTGATCTGAGAACAAATGGTACTGATAGCGAATCTGGTAATGGTTCATGTCTTAAGTGTTTTGATATGGAGAAAATGTTTTAAAAAAAGCTTAAATAATGCTGGTCCTTAAGGCTACTCTAGCAATACAATATTGTAACACAGACAACAAGAGATCAAGTAACAGTAATATTTGGCTTTTTTTTTTTTTAATTTAGGTTTGTTTATTTAAGTTTAATGTTAATTCCATGCTGTGTTTCAGTAAGAACAATTACAGATTCTGTATCTGTGGCTCCAGTCAGATATCCAGTAGTACAAATTAGCTTCAAGTTACACATACTGAACGAAAGAGGTTGAGAGCGAGAGAAAGAAGGGCCGGGACTGGGGAGAAGATAGAAAAATGGGGAGGGGGGCAGGGGAGAGAGAAGAAGAAGAAAAAAAATTTAAACACGCATGCAGGCTATTCAACACCAGCTCCAATTCTAACCTGCTCTGAGGAGGGAGAGTAAAAAGGAGGCAAGAATGAATAAACCCGGACTGTTGATGTGTTACCAGCACCAGAGTTTTCAGCAACATTTTTGCACAGTTTGAAAACACTTTTTACAGCAAAAACCACTACAAGGACATTCTGAAGCAATCTGCGACGTCAAGCTCTAACCACATTTTAAACAAGAGTATGAAATTCAGTTCAAAACATTTAGAAAATAAAAAAGCCACCACACAAATTCTACAGTGCGATTGACTCTGGTCTGCCCTAAACAGTAACATCTTTTGCTTGTTCTATGTGTTTATAAGAGGATACAATGCTGGATGGCATGGAGACAATCTAATGCTGAAAAAGCCCCTATGCAGTCCTGTTAGTGTCTTAAAGAACCTAAGATGGCTGGCAGCAGCAGCAAAATCCACAGTCATTCACTCTTGCCTTTAAGAATTCTTAAACTGTGTAAAAATGATACACCCAACTGGGCAGGAACCTAAATCCTGAGAACCAGTTTAAAAGTCAAATTTTGGAGGTCCTCAGAGTGAGACGGGATATTTGGAGGGAAGGGGCAGTTGGTTAGAGAGGGTCTCTTCTTGGCTTTTAATGTCTCACTGAGTTTCATCTTCCACATCCTGCAGTGTTTCTTTATTCTGTTCTTCACCTGCAAGCATGAAAGACAGACATGTATTAGTTACCATAAGATGTGGTTATTGTGAGTAAAAATGCAATCAGACAACACTTTCCAAACAACCATACAACCAAGACTTTCAAAAACCTTAAGTAGACGGTGGAACTAAAAGACCATTAGACCTTGCTGAATGCCAAGTCGAAGTCCATGCTGTTGGTAACTACAAACATTACATTAGCATGCTTGCCTCCTTCAGTTCACCAACCCACTCCTAGATTGCCAAGACTGTAAGTCTGTTTTATGTTACACTAACATCCTTATAACAAACAAACCTTTATTTCCTTCTTAACTCTCCCAACAATTAACCCCACTGCTTGAATAATAGGAGTATTAAATGTACCCAATTTGGAAATGCACATGTGGAAAGATATTTTTGAACAAATCCCAGGGCTTGCAATTTCCAAACTGACCCCACCATATGTTCTTTCATTGACACTACAGTACACCCCTAAAAGATTATCTAGAATGTTATGGAAGGGAAAGCCAGAACACATTTTAGAAAGAAAGCACATTCAAATTCTAGCAAAATGCAGATAAAACTAGGAGTATATTTTAAAGAAAATCCATAAAAGTTTAGATTTATCATAAAGTTCAGAAGTGTCTCATTGTATAAAGCTGGTACTACAAAGTTACAATCAAACGCAAATTTGCTAACAAGCATTTTAGGGACACCAAATGCCCCCAAGAATCCCCCCACATAGGAGCTGCAAGACCTTCCAGAGAAATCACTTAGGACCACCAGCAGTGAAGCCAAGGCGCTGATAACTCACAAGGTGGCAGCATTGTCGTCTCCAGATATGGAGAATAGATACATTCAGATGCACACAGAGCTCAGCTGAGGGGAGGGGTTCTTGTGCCTCAGCAAGGTGCTACTTGCAGTCATTTCAAACTTTTCAGTCTGGGTACCACAAAATTCAGTAAGTGTATTTACGATTCCTTTAATAAAAGCTTTTCTGCACTGTTGTGGTTACTTTTTAGCAATACCCAAAAGTATTATGATCTGAACATGCTTGATTAAAGTATAGAAACATGCAGGGATGTAAAACCTAATTTTAATCTTGTCAATTATTTTAATATACTCACTTTAGCATGCATGGTGCTGTATTAAACATAAAACCAAATCAAATATGGTGGAGTCATGCCTAACCAACCATTTACCCACCACAAACTTTTGGCTTAGATTGCACAACAGAATGAAAGCAACAGATTAATTTCTGGTCTGGAAGAATCAAAAAGCAAGTAGTCAAGTAGTAAGATGCAGTTGTAAAAATGAAAGATAGGCAAATGCAACTTAATGGTGCAGGAAGTACGACTTACAAATAATAATTAGAAAGTGAACTCAGGGATTTCCTTTTAAGAATCTATGCAGAAAATGGAAAATATGAATGTGAAAATGAAAAAGGAAGGTGGGGTGGGGGGGGGGGGGGAAGCAAAAGGCTCTACAAAATAAGGCCACATTCACTATTCTAACTAGTCATTTCAGCTTCTGTACAGATTTTATTCAACAATAAATCACTTGGATTTCTCCGCAATAACCTAATCACTGGAAATGAGTTGGCCAACCACGGCAGCAAACAAAACACATCTGCAAAATATTCAATGGAGGAACAGCTATACTGAAATGTAGTTATGTCTCCCAACATTGCAGAATAAATTATATGGAGACCAGTTAATTACTAACTGATTTCAGGGTGGGGTTGTATATTTGGCAAACACACACACACAAAAAAAAAAAAAAAAAAAAAAAAAAAAAAAAAAAAAAAAAAAAAAAAAAGGGGTGGCGGGGGGCAGTTTTCTATAAATTCCCACCAATATCTGATTTCACATCATCTCTCGCATCATTTTACTTACCATCACCTTGCATATCTGAAGTCCATAGTGTCAGATTATCACGTAACAATTGCATGATAAGTGTGGAGTCCTTGTAACTTTCTTCACTCAGTGTATCCAGTTCTGCAATGGCATCATCAAATGCTGCTTTTGCCAACCTTTAAACAAATAATGCATTTAAAGAAGTGAGACACATGAAATCCAAGATCTTTGAATACATTATGTCCAAAATGCTTTCACCTAACATTTTCTAACTATTAATCTTACACTTCACGTCTGATACCCCATTTCACTCATGGTTTTTTTTTTTTTTAACTGTATTATTTCCTCGCCTCCCCACATGTTACTCATTTACACCAAAACAGCAAACGTACAGACAATGAATTAAACATAAAAGGAGCATGTTCGGTTTTGTAACAAATTCAGTCACCTACCTGCAGGCACGGTCAGGGGAATTAAGAATTTCATAGTAGAACACAGAGAAATTGAGTGCAAGACCTAAACGAATTGGATGTGTTGGAGGAAGTTCTGTCATTGCAATATCACTTGCAGCTTTGTAAGCTACCAAGCTGTTCTCTGCAGCCTCCTTTCGGTCATTGCCTATAGCAAACTCTGCCAGATATCGGTGGTAGTCTCCTTTCCTGAGGAAGAAAATGGTTTAAATACACTGATTAAAGTAACAAAAAAACAAACAAACAAACAACACATTACTAGTTCCTATTTACAAAATGTTTTTGGAACAAGAGAATATTCAGAACAGCTACCAAAGTATTCTACCAGGATGGCATTATGATAGAGCCATACCACCCAAAGTCTCCATGGGACAGTCCCATTCTGCGGCACCAGGTGGTCTGCTCTTAGTCCACCACTGCAAGAACTTGCAGGCAGACAGAGTCACCCCCCACAGTCAATCACAATAGTCACTATGGATGTTGCCGACTCACTGCCACTCAGAAAGGCGATGTGCCAGTGACATCACCTACAGGGGAGGACACCTTTGGCTCCTCATGGTGCAGTGAGAGGTATGGTAGAGCTACTAACACCCACCCCACAACTATATGAAGTATATGCATTTACAAAATATTTTTCAGGTCTTCATGTAGTGAAAGTTTTGTTTCACAGTAACAGCAGAATTGAATTTATTGACTGGCATGGCAGCTACTCCTATGCAATAATTTTAAAGACACTTACTTTGACCCATTGTTTTTAATGAAACATAAAGCAAACATTTTGTGGCTATCCAGTTTTATCTCTCAACATTGTCAGTCTATGCATAATTGGATATAATTATCCCAAAAGCTTCTATTTATAAATAACCCCATGTCATTGTTGACACATCCATAGTCTTGCATTGTTTTGGGTGACTGACCATATTTTTCATGTATTTACAACATAAAAGTACAATTTCTTGCACATCTTTCTCATCTCAGGCACTGTAACTGATAAACTTGCAATGCTGCATTAGTGAAAGCAACTGCTTCTTTACGGTGCTATAATCAGGCTCTGTTATGGGAATCGCCCATGTATCAGTCATAAAGGGAAAAGGGACTGGTTTACTTCATTATACTTTGTAAAGCTAGTCATGAATATGCATTGCCTGAATATCTACTGAAAACAATGGCACTGGGAATGTTTTGCAACAGATCAAAGAGGGCTGCAAATAAGATACTAAAGCAATAAAAAAAAAACAGAAATTTGTTTTTAGTATGTTGTTTAGGAATAACTTCTAAGTCACAGCAAATAGAAAAATAGCATTTTCTGTCACTGCTTTAGAATTAACTGTAAATCAAAGAAAATGTACATTTCATATCAGAAAGCATTACAAAAAAATACAGCTGTATTTTACTTACATTTTATAGTAGAAAACCTTGGATTCTCCAGTGCTTGCAGCTGGAATGAGGTGCTTGTCCAGTACATCCAGGATGTCCTTACAGATAGATTTTAGCTCAGATTCAACCTGCAGCACAGAGCCAAACACTTTAAAAAGTCATCTTTCAAGCCAAGCTACTCTCTCTCTCTCTATAGATCTATATATAAAAAAAAAGAGCACACAGCACTATTCTAATGGAAGTACATTTGGGCCTACATAAGAGATCACATAATACTAATTAGCATCAGTTTGCTGCTTTCATCATTCACCTGGTTGATGTAGAGGAGCTCAATAAAACATTTTATCTCACACCCATTTATCTACCAATGAGCAAATATGGCCAAGATAGCAGACACACAAACCCTATGCCTTCGCAGACAGAATAAACGGCTTTAGCAGACATGTTGCAGCCTTCAGAGTCCCACTATAAAATTCAAGTTGCCTTGTATTTAACAATAGTAAGAGGCCAAAGATAAGAACTGCTTTATAAAAAATAAAAAGAAAACTATACGTACAAAACACTGCCTTAGTGGCACTGGCAATTGTTAAGTGCACAAACCAGCAGTGCAGCCCCACACTAGTAAGTTACAATTAAACCAATGCAATGCTTTAGTATATACCATATTTTTAGCTCCATAAGATGCATCTGAGCACAAGATGCACCTAGGGTTTTAAGGAGGTAAATTAAGAAAAAAAATATTCTGAACCAAATGCCCTCCCTCACCCCCACATGCACAGGCAAACGTGCATATACCATCCTCTGGGCAGTGTACTAGCAAGCCACCTACGAATCAACAGTGAACAGAGCAGAGGGGAGCGCCGCTTACCTTAGGTGAATCGGGATATGCGCTGACAGGAGGTGGCTTGGTAGTACACTGCCCAGGAAGAAGGCAAGTACTCAGAAATTTGTTGAAGAAAAGAAACTTTCACTCCATAAGCCATACAGGCATTCCCCCCTCCCCCCCCCAACTTTTTTTTTTTTTTTTTTTGGGGGGGGGGGGGGGGGGGGTCCGTCTTATGGAGCGAAAAATACGGTATATATAAAATTAAGAACATTCACCATATTCATGGCACACTTTCCAGTACAATAATTAGTGTTTATCATGTGAGAAGATTTGAGGTTTTCCCAAATCACTAAACACATTAAGGTACTTCATTCACAGCAATAATATGTGAAAACAATCAATTAAATATACCATTTTCTGCATCTGCACAGGTCTAAAGCACTATGCTTATAAGCTTGCCAGGCTAACAATGATGTGAACAATGGCTTCTTTACAGCACCATCTTTCTGTTGAGAGCCTGCATCACAGCCATAAATTGAGAAGCACTGCTGTTTAAGTAAAGAAGAAAATTGTCTAATGCAATCAGTTATATATAACTTCTTCTCAAGTACAAGGAAGGAATAACTGCCATGAAAACCAAAACACATTTCCTTTTTTTGGTATTACTGGTCTTAAAAAAAAAACAAAACAAAACAAAAAAAAAAAACACTTAAACATACAGATTGCTGCAAGAGAGTAAATTTTTCTAACATATATAGCATGATCAAAATAACACTTTTCTGAAGACTTCTTTAGAATGGAGGTAACTGTATATGGGGGGGGGGGGGGGCAGGAGGAGCACTAAGTTTGCTGTTCCAATGAAAAAAATAATGCCTTTACACAAGCAAAACACCAGTGCTACTGAAGACAATGATTTATGAAATGCCAAAGCAATAATGGGAAGACCCTAATTATTTATAAAACTTGGCTATCTGGGGCATTTCATAATTAAATATTATTCAAACTTCCATATAAAACAATAGGACTATGGGGTTTGTTTGCTTAACAGACAAACAGAGAGAAAAAGTGACCCAATGTGAATATTTTTCTGCCATTAATGGTCATTTAATGGTACCCCTGCTAAATAGGCCAGGGTCAAACTAGCTACTTTGCAACTGAGCTGGGAAAACAGCATCTATTGTTCAAACTGGGATAAACCGCAGAGGTCACTTTGTTGCACCACAGACAACAATGAGCCTAATCACAATTAGATCAGTTAGAAAACCGCTATTGTAGCTCTGTCCTTAGGTACACTCATTCAATTAAAACTGAATAAAAATAAAGTGACTTTGTAAAATCTAGTACTGGGTGGCATTTGTTGTCTTAATACAATACTTATGAAGTAAGTTAGGGGTAATCTCACCGTTTGCCGATAATCCTTTATCATTTTAACTTTATCTTCTTCTCCTCTGCTCTCCTCTTTCTGTTCAATGCTGCTGATTATTCTCCAGGACGCTCTTCTCGCTCCAATCACGTTCTTATATGCAACGGAGAGCAAGTTTCTTTCTTCTACCGTCAGTTCCACATCCATTCCTGCCACTTTCTTCATGGATTCAACCATTTCTGTTAAAAAAAAAAAAAAATTTTTTTTTAGAATGTTGAGAGAAGAATAAAACATGCCACATTTTTAATACACAAAGTATAAGAATTCTTTCAAATGTTCATACAATACAGGAAAGCTGTAAAAACAAGAGCTTACAATATGTACAAAGCATTCTTCCCTGTATGTGACCTGGAGCAGCCTTACAGCTTGCCTCTTGGCACTTCTTCCAAAGAAAAGCTCGAGCAACAATGTATGCCAACAGAAGTTATAAACTCTGACAATATTGTAAATGAGTGACCCAAGGCTATGCAAAAAATCTGTTTGCATTCAGTTTCTCTCTAAGGCTAGGTTCACACTAGCGTATTCTGCACAGCATATTAAAAATAAAAAAAAACATCTCCGACAAAAATACTCTCAGAATAGACACCAGAGAAAATCCATAGAGAACAATGCCAACATTGGCGTTCCATTGAGAGCGTATCACGCTAGAACACTACCGTTGCCATTTCTTTGAGCGTATGGAACGCAGTGTATTTTATGTGACTAGATTAGTTTCAATAGAAAGTTAACAGTTACGATCACACAGCATAAAAATGTGCTGCATTTGCAAACAGACATTCATTCATATTCTTTTTTTTTTTTTTTTTTTTTTTAATAGCAAAAAAGGCAGCGACAAAGCAACTATGAAAGTTTTCAGACAAAGAAATTCCTCTGCACTAAAAGCAGGATACATTAGCAGCCGGGCAGAGGACAATTTGGGGTAATGTCCTTTGGAGCATATGGAGTCTAGGTGAAAGCTCTGAAGTAAAAGTCTATGAAAGCTCCCAGTTAGATTGCCGAATCCCAATCCTAAGATTTGAAGAGGATTCTCTTTGTCGGCAAATTTTCATAAATGCTTTTTCGCTTCGTTTTTGTTATTATAAAATGAATTCGAATGAATGTCAGTTCATTTCTGCAAACATGAAATGTAAGTTACAACCTTCAGAATTATAGGGAATCTCTTTCAGCCTACAGCAAAGTATTCATATCCTAGTGAGGATGCAATATTTATGAATAATCAACCACTATCCACAGCCCAAAAAAATATTAGTAAGGCAGTGTTGTAAGATGATCCTGTGGTCAGGAAGCAAAATGAAGCCACTCAAATCAGTAACCCACACAGTTAGGCAAAAATACAACTTTTTGGGTAGTCACAACCTCCCTTCATAAGTTATGATAAACATACCTGGGGAAGGGATGACTAACCAATACCAGTTAAATCACAGCAGGCAACAGGTCAAACGCAGCTTGCTTATAAATGTACTTACTTGGTGAACCTTAACACACAGGTAGCCAAGGTAACAAACACACTACAGAAATAAGTCTCACATTCATCCCAAAGGAGCTGGCAAACCAATTTCCCTGTACAATTAAACACACAAAAAACTAAGGCCAATGTGATACCAACTTATCAATATCACTTTGGATTGTGGGAGAAAACCCACACAAGCATGAGGAGAGCAGACTACCTGCATCATATGAGCATGCAGATGGCAGAGATGAATCAAAAAGCCCAGCACAGTAAGGCAACAATGTTTACCCTTATCCCATAGTACTGACTGGCAAGGGGACTAAAGCAAGCACCTCTTCTGCATTGTCACTGTACTGGAAACTGCTTGCTCTTGCTTTCAGTATCTGTATAATATATTAACATTGAATTTTAATTTAGTTCTGTCCATTTAGACAAAAACACATCTTAAAATAAAATAAAGAGGAGCAAGCAGTAGCAGAATCCACAAGATGTTTTTAGTGAGCACTATGTGATGTGTTGTTGGCTCTGCTGTCATAGGCAGACCAGATTTCCTATCTGGATGGAAAGATTGGTGATTAAACAAGTTAGCACTGCACACTGTTTTACCCACAGTCACTGGTCTAAATGAGCCACAAATTCTCTCATTTCATTCTGTGTTTATTCCAATCAACTAAACGTATAAAGAAATCCACCCACTGACTCAGACGCTGCTTTCCATGGAGCTTTAAGACAACTGCATATTCATGACAGAACAAAAATAAAGCAAATATTTTAAAATTGGCAAGGTTTACTGTGATACAATGTATTGGCCATTGGCTATGGCTTAACATCAGTTATTTTGTCGTGGTCACTAAAATGAATGGGTCATATTTTGATGCTACTTTAACTGCATCTGAAACCATAATATAATACAATACATGGTATAGCTTTAGTCTGAAGTTACAGTACCAAAACAGCACAAAAGAAAGCAAAATAGCCTTCAGAAAGCCTTAGGACCATAAAACTGCTTTCAGCAATATAGCCATCGAGCTAAATATAGCACTAGTTTCATGGAACTGGCATCTCTGCACATGAACTCTCATTTTAAACATACATAAACATTGCAGACTTTAGGACAGTACCATAGCTTTTAACACCAATACAGATTCACTACCACATACATTACTTGCTCTATTGCTTAGATATATGTAGACTTTGTGCACTTTAACATTCAAGGGTCTATTCACTAAAGTCCAAATTGTTGCGTATAGGTGTGAATTCGTCAGCTAGACAGTCGCATTAGACTGCTACTGTCACGTTTTGATAATGAGAATATTGTCACAGTCGCGACTTTACTATACAAAATTGTTGCAATCACATTTTTAAAAAATTTCACAGCTCCGACTTTACAATGGGGAAATTCTCGCGTTTGCGAACTTGCTATGGGAATCGGCTGTTTGAAAATTCGAAAGTCAAATTCGCACCTTAGTGAATAACCCCCTCAGTGTCTGGGAATATATATACCATGGTGTAAACAATTTGCATGAGACTATTGTGGATAATTACTGGGACTGAGAAAACTTTTTTTCATGTGGATTAAGTTGTTCACCGGAAGAGGGAAAAAAAATTGCTGCATCTAAACAGATGAAACAAATGGCAACTTTATTGAAAGTAGGGAAATTACACAAATATTAAACATAGACCCTTTAATGTATCCACTGCCTTTAATGTCAATCCCAACTATTTAAAATAAAATCAATGTACCCTTTATGGCAAGTGTAGAGATGCATGCTCACCACACACCTGTAATGGTAGGAATGATACTACCATGTTTCCCCGAAAGTAAGACATCCCCCGAAAATAAGGCATGGGGAATGTTTTACTTTAGCATTAGAAATAAGGCACCCCCAAATATAAGCCCCACCCCCGAAAAAAATAAGCACCCACTGAAGTACCGGCTTCACGTACTGTCTCCTGTTGCAGTGTCTCTGCCTCCCCCGGCTCACAGCAATGAAGTCATCAGGAAGCTGTGGGGGGAGGAAGTGAGGAGCGCTGTTCAGTGCTGCAGGCAGAGCAGAGAGGGGAGAATTGGCAGGGTTGGAGGTGAGTGGGGGCTTCACGGGCAGGGAGGGTGTTGCGAGGGGGGGCCTTTAGACCAATGTGTGGCTACACACAATATAAATGAAACATATTACCCATGTAGATGTTCCCT
>WMED01008724.1:0-16733 GCA_019650415.1 Pipa parva | reverse complement strand
GAAAGGAAAGAGGGGGGACAGGAAAAACTTTACCTTTAAGAATTTTTTCCTTGTCAGCACAAACTAATGAAACAGCCTGTGCATGCCTATGAGGATTATACAGGAACAAGGGGGAGCACTGGAGGATGACTTCCTACTAGGAGCGCTGAGGAGTAAGACACCAGCACTCTGCTAGTACTTCTATGCGGAGGTGACAATGATCTGATTCTAATCCCCTGAGATCACAGACAGAGCAGCGCACAGAGTATAAGAATCAGATAATTGGGACGCCACTGCATAGAAGCACTACTAGCCTAAGCGAGGGGGTTATTCACTAAGGTGCAAATTCGACTGTCGAATTCTCAAACAGCAAATTCCCTTAGCAAATCCGTGACAATTTCCCCATTGTAAAGTTGCGACAATTTTTTAAAGTTACCCTGAGAGACTGAGAGTGGGATTATGCAGGTGTCAGTCATCAAGGACTGGGGATGGGGGCGCGATTTCATTACTCCGCCTAGGGCGCAAAAAACCTTGGCCCGGCCCTGCTCTAAGTGCGCACCAGGGAGATATCTATGGAAGGCTTCCCCAGGTAGGGAGAAGAAGTTAAGACTCCAGCTGTTCCAGGCAAAAGCTCATCAAGTCACCCTAGTTTTGCTAGTGCTGTGTTTTGCTCCTTTATTTTATGCCACCAAAGTGATAAATGCATTTTGTCACTCATAAATGTATTTGTTGGTAAAGGTGCTGATCACTTAATTGAGATGTGTATTTTTTTTTCTGGTAAAGCTGGAAAATAATGAGGTGAAATGGGACATCATGTATTCCACATCTTCATAAATATGATTCTCCAAATGACTAATCCAGTTAACAGCTGAGTTGTCCATGGAAATCAGCTCCTGTGACTCAGTACAAGTTGCTAACCGAAATGGGGTGTAGGGTGTATGCCCTGTATATATATCTGAGATATGCTGGTAAGAATTCAAACCTGCACTGTTCTATAAAAAAATCTCCTTGCATTCATGTTTGTCCTTTTCATATCATACATTTGTTTACCTGTCTCAATGTCTATCTTATTGCTAGCATGCAATCTTGATACAGCAGAATGTAATGGGGACCTAATTGCCAAAAATACTTAATTTAGACAATGTTATCATTTATAGAGAGGGCTGTTACTCAACGGAGACTGTACTGCCCTGCCTTGCTAATTTGTGAGTCAGATATTGGTAACAGTCAGGGCATGCCAATTAAATCACATGTGTCTGTAATGCTTAATGCTGAGAATGCTCTTGAATTAATATAACAGGTGAGACTACATGTACGATCCACACCAACGTGGAAAAAAAATATAATGCAGACAATGACTCAGTCTAAAACTCATATTTATCAAGTAAGTTCAACATTGGATGTTTTCCTTTTCTGCTATTGTAGTTAATTATTAACTAATATTCAACAATGTACAGATATTTGGTCTCTTATGGTTTTGGTAATGGAGCACATTTAAAAACATGTAGGGTGTAGAAATGTCTTTTTTTTCTGAAACTGTACTATTAAATTCAGAAACTGGCACTTGCAAGGCAGATATGAACAAGTTGTTTGTATAGATGTTTTGAGGGCTTTACATCAACTAATTCAGTTAACAAGGAATAAACAAAAGCACTTAATGGGGCGGCTATGTTTTCAGACACTTAAAGGGGGTTATTCACTAAAGTCCGAGTTGTTGCGTGTAGGTGCAAATTCGCCAAATAAAGACAGTCGCAATAGGCTGCTACTGTCGCAGTCGCATCTTTATAATGACAAGTAGTGGGAGGTGATGAAAACTGTAACAAGCAAGAAAAGACAGTCTGAAAGTGAAGTTCAATGCTTATTCATGAGATGCGCTGTCATTTCCCTAAAGTGTTTCAAGAGTTTGATAGATTGTTGGAGTCATTCCTCACATTCCTACGTTCTAATGTTGTGGTCAAATATATTGATTTTCTCTTAGGGGGTTCAACAATGGAAATAAAAAAGATCAGTGTAATGAAGATAGGATAATACTTCTTGCTGCAGGCTGGATGATGGCTGGGGGGAGGGAATGTGATCAAATTAAGTGCCTTCAATATGTGGAAGATTGAAGCGTAGTCTACTTTAAATGAAATATTATGGAGACTGATGCATTTACCACTCTCAGATTGAGAAGTGCTTGAGGTATATTTATGTGTAACAGGAATACAGTGTGATGCCAAAGGTTTTTTATCATGAAGTGAACTTCATTTTGCTCATTCACTGATGGTAGTAAATCAATTCTGTCTTCAACAAGGCATTTGAAGCATGAATAACGATGCATTACATATACTGATATATTTTTCGGTAATGTCAAGTAATGTAAATCTCCCTTATGCGGCTGAAGCCTAATTATCCTCTAATATCACCAGTTCTTTCGATTTACAATTTTTAGGGAAGACATTTTGAACTTAGTTTTTTACTTGCAAAGTGTGTGGAGAACAAATACTAAACATAAAGGTTTATTAAGAGGAGACGGTAGACTTTGCAAAGACATTTAACTTTCTTAAAAATATTAGCTACTTAGGTCAGTTGTGGGCTAGTCCTAACCAAATACACGTCTAGGGTAATATTGTCCAAGAAGATCCTTCTTACCCATTAATAATTTGCACCCAAGCATCATGGGACACCTAAGTGTGAGCATGAGGTGTGAATGGAGTTTATGGTTTACAATCAATAGTTTTTCTTTTTAAAGTGACATATAATGGGATTTAGATAAAAATATTTTTTTGTTCAGCTTCAACAAATAAAAACACAACAGTAAGTTTTATTGAATTTAGGGGCATCAGTCCAAGAGGATTTAAGTGATCCAGGAATTTTTGCCTTCTTGACAGATATGACAGCATATTTAAGGCACTAATGTAATTACTGGACCTTTCCATGATGAACACATAAAATCATTTGAAATAGAAATGTGACCTGGGGTCCATCTATAAAAGATTATATCATAGAAATGATAACTCTATTATCAATAAAACTTTGCGTTGCACACAATTGAGTGTTCCTAGGCTGTCCCTGTGCACACATGCTATGATGTTGCCACTTTTTAAGCATTTTGAGCACAATGTCACCAGAACATTGAGTGGAGTTTTCTATAATTATTGGCAAATTATAGTGAATAGAGGCAAAGTGTTGCATCAATACTAAGCAAGGAATAGACTTGTTGAACAAGTGGAGAGCAGCAATTGCTGTTGGATGCGTTGTGTGGCGTAGTCAGTCAGATAGAAGTAGAATACAGAGCCCTGCCATCAGCCCCCCAATTCACCAGTCTGATGAGACAAAGTTAAATGGGTGAATTGGGAGCAGTTCACTTTGTCACATTCGCTCCTTCAACATACTCCTCCACTTAGTTAATAGCAGAAGTACCTGCGCATGCAAAGTGATCTGTTAGATTGAGGGGGTTATTCAATAAAGTCTGAATTGTTGCGTATAGGTGCGAATTTGCCAGGTAAAAACAGTCGCAATAGGCTGCTACTGTCGCAGTCGCATCTTCATAATGAGAATATTGTCGCAGCAGCGACTTTATTATGGGTAAATTGTTGCGACTTTACAATGGGGAAATTGTAGCAGATTTACTATGGTAATCCGCTGTTTGTGAATTCGACAGTCGAATTCGCACCTTAGTGAATAACCCCCACTGTGACTGTCATAGGTGCTCAAATTGGTTGGCATTTAGTAAATTCAGTCTTTTAAATGTTGAGAAAACAAGCCGCTATGGGACAATTTGCATTTTTATGAATATGCCCCATTGTTTGGATTGCTATTTCTATAAACCTGTCCTGTAGCCTCTTTAGCATCTTGTGATTTGTCTAAATTGCATAATTATACAGCTAATACTGGTGACTATTATTGAGATTTACTAAAGCCTTAACTGGAATTAGAATATTTCATCTCTGTTTGTTATTATAATGATCATTTATAGTTGGAGAAAAGGAGAAAAGTTATGATTTGGCTTATCTTACAGAAAAATTGTGGGTATTTTAAATAGAGAGATTTAATTCAAAACATACAGGCGGGTAAAACTATAGAGGTATTCTACAATTGGAAAACAACTGCGAGAAAGCGCAAACAAAAGGCACTAAGTGCCTTATCACAAGTAATAAAACGATATGATATAATCCCAAACGTGCCTGACAGGTGTGTAAGGAAACAAAGAAAAACACCCTAAAATGTGATGTACAATGTATATGCTCACCAGAAATGCTGAAACATATTGCCTTTAAAATATCGATGAGGTGAGGCCCTTAAATCGGTTGATGCAACGATGAAAGTGGTTTGGCACCCACGGCTCTCAAAAAAACTTCAGGCAAAAATATTAACCATTCCAAAAGAATAGGATAATCCAAGTGTAATGTCCAAAATTTATTTAGGATAAAATAAACCGTGCTCAATGACCATACAGATATTCAAATGAGCAATAACACATAAATAAAAAAGCACATGAATAAAAAAGCACATGAAAAAAGGGCAACTGATTTTTAGTTTAAACTGCAAATGAGTCATACTCATCAGCAAACCAAAAGATATATACCTCTCTACGCTTTTCGCAGATACTGCTTCCTCAGGAGGGTATAATCATATACACATTTGGACTCTTTTTTGTTTTTTCTAATATTCTCACAATATATTGTTTTAGCGCCCCCCCTTTTTTTTCATTTTTTGCTGTTTCACAATTGTAAAACTTATTTGGTTAATAGAGGGGTGTTGTTTCAGTGAGGTCTATAGATATCAACAGAGAAAGAAGAATGGTGTTACTGTTTCACAATGGTAAATACTAATATGCAAATATAGAAATGTTATGAATCAGTGTTATGAATAAGTGTTCCGGACAGACTTTAAACAAACAAACCTTTATACAAATTATATTAAAGTTAAATGAATACAATAGACTGATGACTAAGGTTTATTTTTATTATTACTATAATTCATTTAAAGGGCAATGGCACACTATCAATTGCTCCTGGCAGTAAGAAAACAAATATTGGGCATAGACAATGATAATTAAAGGAACATTATAATGATAAAAGAAAGGTATTTGTTCCCCAACATCAGCAGTACACTAATTAAATGGGCGAAATTTATTAAATTAGACCAGCGGTCTTTCCGACTTTACTGAGAGAAATCTCGTTTTGTTCCCCAGAGATTTCATTCAAGATCTCGATCTCGAGTTTTCTAACTTTTTTCCAGGAAAGGAAAGTTACATTAGTAACGTGGCTACCTTTCCATGGAAAAATACTGAACATTCTGGATTGAGAAACTCGATCAGATCTAGATCTCGAATAAAATCTCGGGAGAACTAAACGAGATTTTTCTTAGTAAAGTCGGAAAGACCCAGAGTAGTCTGACTTTAATAAATTTCTGTACTTTTGCATCTACTATCTCTCTATGTTCTGGATCGTGAGATGAAAAATGCTGGCTGCAGTCCTCTTCCTCCCTCTTGTATGTGATGTCAGTCATCATATAGTTCCTGCCCCATTTAGAATTTCACCGAAACTGTCCAAAAACGCATTTGCAGATCGAAAAAAAAAAAAATCTACATTGTTCTCTTCTGTGTCTGCAAAGAGCTGCATTATATGATAGTGCTATGTAAATAAATACCCACCATTAGAATTTAAATGTAACCAGTGGTATTTTCGGAAAGTAATCACGATGACATTTCCCACGGACCACGGTGATAACAATTGCCTGTGTGGCTTCTCCCTATAACCTATCCCATGGTCTTTATCCCTACTATTGTGATTGCAAATAATGTATGAGTCAGCTGCAATGTGAGCTTCAGGTAGGAATAAATGTCTGTAATATGGCGTATCACACTCATACAATTTCTTTTCTTACTATACTTGTTATTTATACCTACTTCTTTGTCTGTAGTATACACAGTATAGATATTACAGATATATTGTATGAGTAATCAGCACTGTATGTGCAAGGGATACTATATAAATTAAAATATACATACAAACACATTAGGAACTGCTGGTCTGGATTCAGATAAAGCAAAGCAGTGGAGTAAAATGATTTAACTTACTAAGGCACCACTGGAGCTTAATCTTAGCATGTTATCACTTAAAAATAAATAAAGATAATTAAAAAAAAAAAAAAAGCAATTTAATTATAATGTGAAAAAGGTGTGAAATCCATTGGGACCCTTCTATGTAAATATATCCCACCCTTGTTTCCAACTTTTCTATATGATAAATAAGCACTCTCTAGCAGTAGTTAAGTCTAGTGTACATAATGAACACCTCACTGGAGCTTGGGGATGCACAGCAATGACTTTACTGTCTATTCTAACTTACTGTGTATAAGGTTTATAAAGGTCCTGTACGTAGCGTCAACCAGTTCCAACTAGGAAATATCCATTTGATGTAACTTTTGATTAGTATCAGTCCAATACTTTCATTTTCCTTGCAAGTCACTGTCATTGCTCTTCTCTAAAACCTAAACATCTGCTCCCGTGCTAGTATGTACATAGCAGGAGGGACTAGATGAACTGCCTGTTCATGGATGGATCACTTGTAAATTTGGCTAAAGTGACAGGGTGCCTGGAATTCTGATGCTATTTTACATAAAAGGTTTAAAAAATGTGGCAGCCAAGTGCCAACATGAGCTAGTAATTGTCTGCAACTGAATTTAATGTAAACATGACTGCTGTAACTTATACAACAATAATAGCGATGAAAACTTGTCAACATGACACTGACCTTTCTAATTGTAATTCATGCAAATTGTTAGCATGATGCTGTTAAACTTATGATGACATTGTCGCCTTTAAACAGATCCATGTAAATAAGTAATTCAATGTATCTATGCATGTATTTATGACCAATTTGCTACAATATGCCACTATCGCTATTTGTTCGATGATGCCAAGAAATATTTATTGACAATTGCTTAGTTGAAAATACAGTCAATATAATGAACAGTGAATATGCACAGTTGATTTCACTATATGGTAGGTCACATGTGTCAAACTCAAGGTCCAGGGGCACAAATGCGGCCTGTGACTTTCTGTTATGTGACCCACAAGGGCCCTTGTTGGTTCAAGGTGCTGAGGCACTAGATGTAGAAAATGTGGCAGGTGCCTCGCATGCCTATTCACACCGGCAATAGGTAGATTTGCAGGGCATTGAGGAATATCCTGGCAGGAATATCAGGGGATTGGCCATTGCTGATTACAGCACTTGGCAGATTGCACTGAGCTAGTCTTCTGCATGGTAAAATAGGGGCCTGGGATTGGAGGATTGGGGAACTCTGGGAGAGGGAAGCACATGGAGGTTGGAGAGAGCATTGCAAAGGTGGGAATCAGCGGGTACAGCAGCACATTACACTCTCTGGTAGGCAAGTGGCAATGAATGTAGAAGTGTTGCACTCTTTGTTAGCATGAATCTTACGCAGGACTAAAATGCATATTTCAGGCCAGGGTACACATAATGTATCATTATCTCTGAAGCATCTATAAGTGTTTGGCTATTATGAAATCGAAGCACTTTGGCTAGGAGTATAGGGTTACTTCCATTTTGTTTTGGGTTTGTTTTTAATTTCAGAATCTGATCAGTGGATGAGGATGGTGTGTGATATGGTGTCCCAAGTTAGTTAACAATATATTCAGCCTTTTAACTGCTGTCAAAGGGAAATTGTAATACTCTATAATTGTAACAATTCCTTAAACGTAAGGTGTTAAGGTATAACAGCTCATTTAACTGGTAAGGTTTAGTTAAATTTATCCAGTCTAACGATTAAAATTGGCCCTTGGAAGGCATCTATAAGGCTGATGTGGCCCTTAGTGAAAATGAGCTGACACAAATTGTCAGAAATGTATTTGACCAATGCAAATTCATTATTTTAGAAATAAGTTCCTAGGTTTTGAACATGCGGGACACTATATAGTTAGTTTCAGGATGGAGAATGATTAATTATTAACGATAAACTCACAATATGAACATCATTTAGTTGTTGATGATAGAGCATTGATTGCCACAATACATTATAACAACCTGACGGAGTAGGAAAGCTTTGTATAATCACTTTAATAGGAAACTGATTGCTCAGTCCTCAAGATGTTAAATACAAGGAAACACTATGATAAAGGAATACCACCTATTAGCTATATCAGCCAGGCGTGGCTTTCTCTGTAACTGGATGTAAATATTTGCAACATTTCACAATGACTAAAGTCTCCCATTGTTAATACAAGTATATAATAATAATAATAATACATTTTATTTATAATGTACTTTTCATTTTAACAAAACCTCAAAGTGCCACAGGATAGTGATCATCAAAGGCAGTAAAACAAACTAAAAGACATATTTTATAAGGTTATACAGCAATAGAACATAATGATAGCAAATGGAGAAAGGTGTAGAGGAACTACTACTACACGCAGCCCAGTATGCTCAGAAAACCAACAAGTCCGGCTTCCTTAGAAAATCCTGCCATAGATAATAATGGACCTGGACATCTGCTTACTGAACAATGCAAATGATTGGCTACTGACTGTGCATGTAGGTGGCAAAGTCAGAAGGGGTATATTTTCCTAGTCAGGGGCTCAGGCAGAGATACATTTTAAATAAGAAGTGTTTTAAATATTCAAATGGTGAACCTGACATTTGTGATTTCACTTTGCAGGAAATTAGACACAGGGATAAAGCATTGCCGTCCCCTACATAATTTACTTTACAAATATTACAAAAAGGGGAGGGGTCAGTTAGTGGGTGTGGCCTACGCTTCTGGCTACTAAGTAATATAGCAGAACAATTTGCAGCATAATTTGGTTGCGTGTGAAAAAATACACTCTAGATTAAAGGGTACATCTGTCATATTGTATCATGGGGACCATGATATGTGTTTACATTCTTGTTTAACCCATTGCCACTTTGCACCTACAATAGCCAGATTTTGTACTGAACTACACACAATTCTGGACCCTGACTAGGTTAGCTCTCTATATTGTATAGGACACTTACACATAAATATAATAGCATACACACTCTCTCACACAAATTCACAAATATGTGCACAATTAATTCTTAGTGTTAAAGCTGCTTAAACAACATTTATTAAAGCATTTTAGTTCCTGACAGTATCCCAATACTGCAGAATAATGTGCGCAGAGCAGCATCCCATCAAATGTCTGCTTCATTGTAACTTTTCCCCACATTAAAAAATTAAAAAAAACAGCTGTGACTTTGGATTAATTCTACTTCTATCATTAATATCAAACACGCAGGAGGTAAAGATTCCTGGCTATGCTCAATTTTTATAAGATAACAGAGAGAGGGGGGAATACACGATTGTGCGAAGTGAGCTCCGAATCCTTCGACTCACTTCGCACAGACTGATATGCGCTCGCTGATGTCCTGCACGCGGACATCAGTGAGCGCTTTAAAGGGATTCCAGTCTCGGTGAGACCACTCGAGTCGCCTCGCCAAGACTGGAATCCCTTTAAAGCACTCGCTGATGTCCGCGTGTAGGACATCAGCGAGCGCATATCAGTCTGTGTGAAGGATTCGGAGCTCACTTCGCACAATCATGAATTCCCCCCAGAGTGTCAATGTACACACATAGAAGTTGAAACATGGAGGTTTTCCTTTTCAGGAGAAGAAGTAAAGGTCAGGGTGGGTGGGGGGGGGGTCATATCTCTCAAAATTTCTGCACCTACTCTGCTACCCTTGTATTAAACTCTCGATGATTTGAGCTGAAAATAGTCATCACATTGCAAAAATTATACTATAAAACTATTAGAAAACAAGAGCCCCCTGCATTGAATAGTTCAGTGGAAACACAGCGCTTACTATTTTTCATCCCTCCTGCTGATTTGACCACATAACACTTTTAAATTTGCAGATTTCCAGATCACTGATGGATGTTGTGTTCTGCCAAGAATGAAATTGTCATAAAACAGAACAAAACCTCTCTTGGTTCGATGATCATATGAGCCTACCACTAGCGTTGGCAGGAATTCAGATGTGCCAACCATGGTTTCTGTCTGGCTCCATTTGCTTATTTACAACTCCATGTAGTCAGATCTTAAAGGTCTACCAATATAATTGCATTGTTGGAAAGGTGCTACAGCCCCTAGGATATAGTTACTTAAATACATTACACTCCAAAAAAAATATCTTTGCTTAAATGACCTGTGCCTACCAGCAGACTTTTTTGTAAATATGAAATAACTGATTCCCAGACACAGCACTGGATATCTTCTTCAATAAATGGAATAAGCTTTCAATAAAAAGGAATGCCCATCTGTTCTGTATTTGTGCCAAATAAATTGCACTCTTCCAAAGATGCTAATGCCCAGGGACAGGGCAGGGTGTGCATCACACATACACCAAAACAGTACAAACTGTTCATCAGATACAGCAAGATAAAGATCACAATGCCCTAGATACACATACCCAGACATCATGCACAGTGTAAGGTATTGTAGCAGGTCCACTGTCCGGCAGAAGTTGGCACACTTGGGGTAGGGAGTCTAACGAGCTATTTGATGAAGGATGGTTGAAGGCCACCCTGAAATAATTTTTCAGTAAATGGGGTTTTCTGCTTAAAAACTCCATAGATTAGAGCAATCTACTGTTTTTTTCTATGAGCGAAGTATCAGGCACTTGGTTGGGTAACTTAGGGACCTGCTCCTGGACAATCTGTTATTTCCACTGTAGAGTCAGGATGCAGCTTTGTGTGATTGTCAACTAACCCTACAGAAATGACTGTTTTACATTCTAAAAATGTTTTGTTCAACAATGAATGGTAACAAGCCATCTCCATTTACCTTCCATTCAACAAATCCCATTAGCCATTTTAGCATTTATTCCTTTAAGTCATTAGGATCACCCTATAAGGTTTCACAACTTTGGAATCTACATTAACGTTGACAGATCTAAGATATCCAGTAACAAGACAAGTTGGGGTGGCCATGTCTGCACTGAGAACGTGGAGTGAATTATATAAAGGGATAAAAAGGCTTGTACTATCAATCACACACATTGTTTTTTTCATTCTTGCAGAATGGAGCACTGTCTGCATTATTCTGTTTTTACCCGAACCTTATTAATTAGATAAAAGGTGCATTGAATATATTCTGTGCTTTGTCTGTTCCCTTAACCAAATGTAAAGCAATGTGACGTCAGAATTAGCCGCTTATAACTTCAAGCAAACATCATCAAGTTTCCTGTTTAAAAACTGAATTTTAAAATACAAAAATAGTCAATTCTCCTAAATGGCAATGCCTCTGTATCCCTTCAGTGAGTAAATCTTTCACAGGTGATCATGGAAATTAGTAGTCCGTATGCACTATTAAAAAGAGACACTGTGTAATTTACAAACGGCATTGCATCATGGTATTTGTAAGCAATTCGCTCATTTAGTAGCTACAGCGACAAAAACAAGGAGTTAATTAAAGTTTTCATCTACAAATGATTATGTCCTGTGGCTTACATTTCGTGAAGGGTAACGTAGGCAGAGGATAACAAAACATTACTTAGTGTACATAATGCACACTAAATCTAAATAAAAAAAGCAATGTACAAATACACTACATCACCTAACTGGCAAGTCACCCATCCTCCCTATTTAACATTCTGCTCCTGCTGGCTACAGTGCGTTAATCAAGAAGCAGAATCAGAAAAATCAGTAGGAGGGAGCAGGGGTCAAACAGCAAAAGCCATGCTCTGTGCAGGGTGTGGATGAAACATAGAAGATGTATTCATTTTCAGCCTCTCCAAGCCCACTTACTGAGTTAGGAGAAGGGAGTTAAGAGTTAGGAGAAAGTTATCAATGTGAAAATAGCGTTTGATTTTTCCATACCATTTAATAGGAAACAGCATTTATCTGGCAGGGACCCACTATAAATCTGACGTGCATGTCACATAGACTCCAGTTATTATTGCAAAAGCAAAGAGAGCCATTCCATTCCCGATCTATAGGTTCCCATCATGTGACCACTTTAAAGCTCAAATACCTATTCTAAGATAAGCTTAGCTTTTGACAAAGTGACCCACAGCATCCAAACCAGTGGTTCTTAACCTTGTTTGAGGAACCGAACCCACCAGTTTCATACGCACATTCACCGAACCCTTCTTTAGTGATAAATCCCTTGACCTCTGTAGTGTAGGCTCCGCCGAATCCCTGAGACCACCCACCGAACCCCTAGGGTTCGATCGAACCCCAGTTAAGATCCACTGATCCAAACCAAATAAATCACTGTATTTGTTGATGAATTCCCCTGCATATATTTAAGAGCGCACAAGCCCATTTAGTTAGATGATAGTTCCCCTTTAAAATTCTACTAAAAAAACAAGATATTTCTAATTGTATTCTACTCACATGATTGCATTTGATTAAGCGTTGGTGGATCTGCTGCAGTACCATCTCTAACCAGCGGGAGTATTCAATACAGAGTTGTTCATTTTTTTTGTGTTTTTGTTTACTCAGTATACCAGTTCCTCATGGGCTGTTCCGGAACAGCTAAAAATGTTATATGCAGAACATACGGAGCTTAAGTCCTATGTACTTTGTAGAAGAGCTGGCATGTCTTTGAGCCTGTGTATTATAAAGTAACATTATTCACTTTTTTGTACATTGATAAAACAGAGTTTGCATTGTGTCAGCAACCTGACTAAAAGCGGAATCTTTATTAAAATCCTGCAGTTGCCTCCGGGTAACACAAACTCACTTGCATAGGGAATATCGCTTAGTTTATTAAAACTGGCAAACAGAGAAGCAAGAACAATTGAGGTAGTTTAATGTGCATTGCCCAGAAGCTTAATAGAACATTCCCGTGTATAGTGTGGCACACTGGGCTTGCACAGTCTCTTCTTTAAATTGTTTAACCCCTTCTGCTGATGCCCTGAGGATTCATGGGAGCCTTCCCTAAGCAACAGTAAGGCGAAAATCCATACATCCATTTCGCATCAAAGTGTAATATTCTCCCCCTATACCTTTATTTGCTATTTTTACTCAAGCGGCCTTTAAAGTCAGTGACTGGCAAGAAGCAGATTGAGTAAAAAAAAAAACAACAAAAACTGTCTTTAGGACCGGGAAACATGCCCTTTACCTGCTGTCTCCACCTTCTTTGTAATATACCTGGATTCTTCAAAAGGAATAATAAGGAAGTCAATCCGGGCAGGTTGAAGAGTGTCACTCTCCTTCCAGTTTCCTTAGCATTGAAAGCCTCCCTGTTACCCTGATTTTCAAAGGAATGTGAGTAAATTGCACTTAGGTCAAGGGGAGCGGATGTTAAATCTAAGATACGATGAAGATTATGATTTTGTGTCTCTTTCTTTCTTTTTTTTATTGTTAACACAGACAGAAGTAAAAGCGAATGGGGATTGAACTGATTTGTCTCTTAGCTTTTTTTCTGCTTGGAAAAAATCATGTACAAGGTAAGAATGAAGTTAATGATTGAAGCAATATGTAACGTTGATTGTTAAATAATGACATGATATGGCACATCGGTACTATGTCGCCTTGACTGTGAAATAATACCTTGTGTTGTGCGTTACACCAGTATTATTTGTTCTTGTGAAAAGATAACTTGTGTTGTACACCCTGCTAGTATTAGTCACAGTTAGGGGCTGTGTTACACAGACAGAGGGATTAAGTAATAATAACCTGGGAAATCGATGTCACAAATGTCTGTATTTTATGTGGCGCTCATTTGAATAAAATCTTGATGAATGTAGAACCAAAGTAATTGGCACAAACACTTTCCTTTTAATCTACTGTGCTGCCTTCTACTTTATTTTACTGTTTCATTTAATGGTGTAATTCTTACAAACAGCAATATTATTCTCTATATAGTAAATGTGACAAAAACCCACAATGCATTTGAAATATGTGCGGTTTTTGTTTTTAATTTTTGTATTTATCACCTCTAGTTTAAACATTTGAATTTAAAACCTAATCATATAAATGGTCTTCATGTGACAACTAACATCTAACTCTATCTACAGTAAAAAAAACAAAACAAACTGTTTCTAAAATGGAATCTAGTTTGCCTGCATTTCAAATGCTTCTTCTATTGTCAATCTCAGGATCCCTGAGAGTAATTTCATGCATGGCGTTTGCAGTGTTTTTCTGTGAAGGCAAAACCCGACAAAAGAATGTGTGAAAATCCAGGCACAGATTATTATACAGCAACAAAGCACCTACTATGTGTCTTTCCCCTAAATGCTGTTGGACTAAAATACCCAGCATGCTTCATTCTAAAATGTGTTTGATGACCACTGCTCTCCTCGTTGGGGTAAAGGCTTCCCTGCTAGCTAAAGCAGACTGCACTTCTACTGTCAAATAACATAGTCAGTTTCTATCTGCAGCCTTCCAGGTAAGACCTTCCACCCTCTCCCCTGAAAGTATATTCATTAAGTAAAGAACCTTCTGAAAATATTTTAAGTGTAACATTTAATGTGCCCAACATTACATGAAATCACAATATTTTACCAACAGAGCACATGGCAAAGACAAATAAATGAAAAACACAATAAATCTTGGATAAAGGGGAGTGGAATGTTTTTAATATTCCTACTACCCGATACAAGGTTGCACAAATTCTTGTTTATTCATTTTTTTTCCAAAACAAAAGAGTTGCGTAATAGGAAAAATAAAGTAAGGAAGCTCAGCAGCTACTGTATATAGCATTAGTGGTACAGGACTGTATGTTGAATATCCAAAACTATATGTAGTGTAAATAAACAAGGTATTGTTTAAATGCCTTTTATAGGCGTGATTTATTTTCGTCATGACATCAAAGCTATTTTGGAATGTGTAGAAGTGCTACTTCAACAACTCGTGTTAACCAGTCTTTCCCTATATATGGCCTAACAATCAATCCTCGTTAGTAACGCATTTTTATTACAGACTTAATTAGTGTTGTGCAGCTTTAACATGATTCACAATCATCTCTCAGGCCAGTTATCAGCACCTTTGCTTTTTTGGAACTCACAGCACATACATACTCTTTCTGCCAATGTAACCCCAATCCTTGCTTAAATTAAACTTGTAACAAAACCAGCAAACAACGTTAGATATAGCTGTGAATGTGCCAATAGTATAATACTGCCCTCACCACTAAATAAGTGGTTCATACAGTGATATGAGAAAGTGGAATGTCAGGCAAGGATAGAGCACAGGCCAATTTGTGTAAGGTATTAAGGTTGGGTGCTTGTAGCATTTGGGAATGTAACTAGGATGCTGCTCTTATGGCATTGTAACTGAGGCTTTGTCATGGAACATTTATATTTTTAACTGGATTATTTGTGGTGATATCATCATAACTGGACACAGTTTTGTAACTGGTTTGCAACTGGCTTGCAACTGGCCATTTCCCATTATAAGTGGGCACGTATTTTAACTGGGTTGCTACTTTGCATTGTAACTAGTCTTTTGACACTGTAAGTAAAAGGATCCAGTGTTGACACTGTAAGTAAAAGGATCCAGTGCACTTTGCATTGGGCACTAGGGAAACTGTTGTTTACAGTACAATATTTTTGCAGGCATGTGTGATTAGCCATTTGGAAACCTTGAATTCAGACGCATATGAATAGAATGTCCTGATTTTGTTGTTCCTGAAAATAATCAGTAAGGTTTATTACAGTAGTACTGCAAAAATAAAAATATTTTTTTTAGTTTGTAAATTTTTCAAAGGGTCAATACATTTTTAAGAAATATTTCCATCTTTCACCATAAAAAATCAGTATTAAAGTAAGTGGATTGGTGCTTAATATTAAGGAGAGAGTTGACTTTTATTTGACTTTGTGTGAAAACCAATCGGTGGTCAATGATCTTGATTGAGAGGGAATGGCCAATAAATGATATGCTAAGGAATAATCTACCAACTAGGAGAAAAAAGTGGAAAGATGAAAGCAGATGATGGTATCCTAAAAATGACCATGTCCCATGACATGTCCCTAATTTTAGACGATGATATGATCTGTTCAACCACATAAGGCAAAACACTTGGAATGGGGCTGGGTCACCCAATGGGCCAAAAAGTTAGTTGGCTAAGGCTAAGGGGGTTATTCTCTAAAGTCCGAATTGCTGCGTAGAGGTGCAAATTCACCAGCTAAAGACAGTCACAATAGACTGCTACTGTTGCAGTTGCGTCTTTATGAGAATATTGTCAAAGTCGCATCTTTACTATGGCAATATTGTTGCAGTCGCAACATTACAACTCTTTTTTCAACATAACATTGATAATCTGTTTACGCTGGTGCCTCTGCCTGCACCCCTCCATATATAGTATAGTGATCTGTAAAAGCATCAATGTTTCTATTTGTATATTTAGGAAGTCATGTTACTGTTGATTAAAGTAGGGAGGTCCTAATATGTTATATTTGCTTTAGGTTCAGCATTTTTTTGACCTCACATGGCTAGCTATTCATTGTATTGTCAGTATTACCACTCAAAAATCTGCCAGTAATTTATTTAGCAGTAAAAATGTATGAGGAAAATTCCTTCTGTTTCAGTCTATCTTTCCTAATACCCACTGAGGGGGTTATTCACTAAAGTCCGAATTGTTGCGTATAGGTGTGAATTCGCCAGATAAAGACAGTTGCGTTCTTTATAATGAGAATATTGTCGCAGTCGCAACTTTACCATGGAAAATTGTCGCAGTCCCGACTTTACAATGGGAGAATTGTCACGGTGGAAGATTTGCTATGGGCATCTGCTGTTTGAGAATTCGACAGTTAAATTCGCACCTTAGTGAATAACCC
>WMED01008723.1:0-16733 GCA_019650415.1 Pipa parva | reverse complement strand
ACATTTTGCCCCTGTCCCTTCTATAGCTAAGTACAGGCTTTGCATAAGACTCCGCTGAACTGGAATTGCACAGCACCGTTAGCACATCTTGCTCCACATTATATTGTTTTGCAGCTTACCTATGCTATAAAGTATGTTTATTTATATTAACTTTTTTTTTTTTTTGCCCCACTTTCAGTTGCTATTTCAACATATCGTAGATACAAAAACTGTAGGAAAATCTCACCTAAAGGAAAAATTAATTCAGAGGGAAAAATTACTTGAGGTAAAAGCACTCCAGCTCAGCAAAGGATACATTTTCAATAGGGGCAAACAGGGTTTGTGATCCTGTTCCTTTTTCAAAAACATTTATTAGACCTTACTATTTTCAACCAGAAATATTTAGGTAAAGGGCAGCTAAAGTCACAGGCCTGCGACTACCTAAATTAACTCATGCAGGAAGGCAGACGGCTTCTTCATATCAGCACTGCATGGATTAGGAATGCGCCCCATTCCCTTTTATGTCTGAGCTTATCAGTGTGGCTTGCATGTCAATGCTGCGTCAGAGGGCTGTAGAGGTTGCCCTGAGTGCAGCCATTTTTTCTCCAGTATCACCAGCATGCACAAGACAAAAGGAGGTATGTCACTTGAAACAGTCATGTTGGTCACTATTGGCACTTAAATCAAATGAATTAACTCCAGAGTTCTAGAAGTATGCAGTCCTACTATTATATGGTTAAATCCTGCACAAAACTTTAAGCATCTAAAGAGATATTTGTTGCCACCAACACACAAATGTGTGTTGGTGCCGTAAAAGGTCTGCAAAAAAACTGCATTCCCCATGGGAACTACATGGGATAAAATATGTAGTCTTTTTTCACAGTATATTTTACGCTAATTTTATCATTTGAGGAAGGAATTGATTGTTCCCACTGAAACCTTATGAATTACACTGAAATAAGACAATACAGCCTGGACATCAATATTTTTATTTTTGGTCTTTTTGCACTGTGCATTTTTCACCTTGATATATTTCAACCCTAACTTGTACAATGGACATTCACTGAAGAACTACCTATCTACTTCCTATTAACCAGCGTACACCAGATCCAACACAAAAATAGTTCATACTATTTACAGACCAGGATGAGGTCACATGAGAGGAGTGAGATTGTTAATGAACCAGAGACGGGTCGAGTATAGGTGATACCTCTTATTGGCTAACTGAGTAGATTATAAATGCAAGCTGTTGAGACTACTTAGGTCTCTTCATCAGGCATGGCACAAAAAAAAAATGAAAAAAAGTCACAGATTTCTACAGCAATTGGTACAGTTTCTTAAAAGGTTATCAGTTTGGCGTCAATGTCAGCGACAAAGTCACAAACTGGTATGATGCAATAAAATGTTTTCAGTTGGACAACCATATGTAATGTGGAACAGTTAATTAAATGTAAAACTACAACTATGCTATTAAAGGGTATGCCGCACCATGTCCTATACTAGTAGTTTGGCAGATAAATCAGTTAAAACATTTTTAAAAGCATTCTCAACTTCTCACTGTAATGTTTTAAGATGCTGATAAAGCAATTTTCCTATTTCATGAAGCAAAACAAAACATGAAATTATTGTGAATTGTCTTAGAATTCCACTGGCTACAATATACCATCATCAGTATTAGCATCCCCTTGAATGAAATTCTATTGGTCCAACCCCTTCGTTAATTAAACTAAAGGTAGGTATCTATTTAAGACACCTGGAGGCACTGATGGTAGAGTTCCTTTTATCCAAGGCAGGGGTTCTCAACCTGTGGGTCAAAACCTCTTTGGGGGGGTTGAACGACACTTTCACAGGGGTCGCCGAACATGCTGCTCCACTACTTATCTCCTGTAGTGTGTGCAGGTCCCTTTATATAGGGGTGCCTGTGTTATGACATCGTGTCCAAATGTCATCACGAGACACGCATACGTTATGATGTCACGCATAAACATCATCACATGATGCGGACCAAGGTAGGTTGAGAACCACTGATCTAAGGCACAAGTCCCAGGAGAGAACATGCCATAGAAATCACATAGCTCGATTTCAGTGCCTGATCTGTCACAAAATGGAGAAAGGAAGGAAGGAAGGAAGACCTCCAAACTACACTGTACAGAAACTCACAACTGCCCTATCTGTAAAACCAAATTCTACAGAATTTACTTATAATCATACAGATGCATGCTGAGAAAACTGAATGAGGGAAGTCTCGCAAAGACATATATTTGTATTCCGCAGAGACATGATGGGAAGTTCACCTTAAAACCAGAGTCCTTCCTCCCTGTGAAATAGTTTCAGGTTTCCTTACACACCCGAGGGGATAAACTAAGTGTATGTAGCTTTCTATGGAAGGATTGTAAATTATTAAAAATGACACAATAGTACTATGTACACTGTCAGTTCTATGTGCAACAGACAAGCGATTATAGTAAGAATAAGGTGTGGGGGAAGCGGGATCAGACTGCATTTTGTCTGCTTGAGAGATTCAATTTTAAAAATATTCTGTACCTTAAACAAGCTATGCATGACTGCACTGCTGGGTGTGTTAAACAAAGATAGAGGGGGTCAGAAATAAAGGGGTCTCCAAAACTAGATATACAGCAAGCTCCAGCAATACCTTCCTCAAAGAATGTAATAACACTCCTACTTTTAAAGCCCCCCATCCAAACCTTTTACAGTTTAGAAATGTCCATCTGAGGACCATCAATCTGCTGTGAAGATCAAGATCAAGTTCTACATGCTGAGATCTGCAATTATCCAGTGAAAAGTCATGTATTCATACCGTGTTTCCCCGAAAATAAGACCTAGTATAATTTTTTCCTAGCTTAGAAATATAAGGCCTCCCCTGAAAATAAGACCTAGCTGCAGTTATTTTTAAATCTTCTCCCTGTTAGGGCTATCGCCCCCCTGAGTCCCTTTCCTGGCAGAGTTAGGAGTCCCCAGAACTGCTGATCTGACAGCACAGGAGGACAAGAAGACAGAAGAGCGCTGAAATTGATCACGTGACTCCTGAGTCTGCCCAATTAACGCCGGAGTCTCACAAGCCGGGAGCAGGAAGAGGAGTGTCGGCAACTCAGCGCTTCTCCCAAGGCCAATACAGTAAGTGTTTCCATATTTCCCACGAATAGAAGACCTAGTGTGTCTTCCAGAGCAAAAATTAATATAAGACCCTGTCCTATTTTCGGGGGAACAGGGTACCTCACAGAAATTTGTGTTTGTATTAATAAATTTAACAAAATGCCAGAAAACAGCAAATAAGAAAACACTAAGCAGGGCCAAAACACAACTTTTTCTTCGGATAAACTAAAATCAAATTATTAACCATTGTTTGCCTGTGACTTAACATTAAAGGGTTAATAAAGGCAAATTTTTTATTACACATGATGATTAAATAATGAATAAAAGAATGGAAATAGTGAATAAAACAGCCATTGATGAACTGAGAGGTGTAAAATATGGAAGGTAAGAAATAGGTTTGCCTAGCCCATAGACAGCGCTACTGTACCATTGCAGCCTAGAATATTACCTTTCCTATTGTCCGGAATGTGATATTTACCCCTTTTATTAAAGCACTTACAGTGATGAAGGCAGTAATGGATATGAGATGAAATCTACACAAACAGTATCATATTAAGTTGTTAATTAAGAATATAACGTTAATGAACCATGGAACTAAAACAGCCCTATTAGTAAAACTGCCCCCATAACGGTTTAATAATCCCCATAATGATACAATGTCACAATGCATCCTGCAAATCTATTATTTTCTGTTCTGGCCAGCATTGAGTATTAAGAAAAAAAATGCCTATATTTATAGCCTTTATTTTAATACACTACTCAGCAGCTTAAACTTCCTCAACTGAAAAATCCAGGAGGTTACAACATCGATTCACTTCTCCCTGTCTGGTCCAAGCATTATACTTCTCCTTAACCCATTGATTTCAATCAAACACTGGCCTGAATGGGGCTAAAAAGACTAATTCATTCTCCAAGCAGAAAAACAAGTACAGGGAGAAAAATAGAAAGATATGTGCATGGACTTAACTAGCACATTTTAGGCACCTGTTATTAAATGCAATCCTAAAGGGTAAATATCATTTACTAAATACAAATTACATACAGTCTATCCTTACTGATTAAAATAAGGAGTCTGTCATTTCTACCAGATACTTCATTCAAGGTTATCTACTAAACATGAAGTTTTTGTAACTGCAGCAGATATACATAACTGGAGTTGGAGCTCCACGGCAGTACATTACAATGATTAGTCATTAACTAAAGAGCAAAACTGGGATACTACAGGGCACAGCTATCTTAAACTACAAAAACCTTTAAAAACTACATTTCTCTAAAAAATTACACCGTGATTTAACCAGGATCAACATGGGTCATTTATAATAATAATTTTTAAAAAATGATGGTAATTCAAAAAGGAAGTAGAAATAATTCCACCAGAAACCTTGCAAGTCAACATTAATAAATGATTGCTCTTTTATCAAACTCCACACTTTAGAATGGCTTTTTGCTCAGTAATTTTTAAATAAATGAATCGTGGTTTTAAATATAGAGCTCATGGGAAGAAATGACATCCAGAATCACCATCACTTAGTAAAGATTAAAGCCAAATAAGTGCCAAAGGTTGATTCTTTTTTTTTTTTACCCATAAACCATGAAACTTACTACTCAAAGACATGGCACCTCCTGGGTAATGCGCTGTTCATGCTTAAGAATGGGAAGTAATCAAAAGAGGACAAAACAATATTTCCTTTAAACATGTTTAATTAGCTGCTATCTAGAATCAAACAGAAACATATATACAATGAATCAACTCATGCCTCACAATGGTGGTGTACTGCGTGAATGCATGGATGCTGGTACCACTGAATGTAAAAAATACATGCACTCTACATTTCAGGGTCTATATTTAAAGTGCACTTTAAAATCACACCATGTGACCGATGTCATTTCACTGCAGTTTCAGGTGATTAGTAGCATGTAATGCAAAGGAATTAAAGTCAAATTGCATTCTATCAAACAGGGAAATCAGATTTCTATGACTCTATAAAGATGCACATGCTACATGAAGCCAGAAAGTTGCAGAAAACTACAGATTTTAAAAGTGCACCTGTCACCTCAAAACTCTAATACTAATTTAGGCTCTACTAATGAAATAAACATTTTTGTAAATATATATGTATTTTAAAAAATGTTCCTTTATACAGTGTTTCTCTCTGTCATCTTCCCTGTCAGTCCAACTCTTTTTTTTCTGAGCGTCGAGTGGGCAAGGCTAAATAATGATTGACATTATAGCTCCTCCAATCAGATCCCTTAAATCACAATCTAGCAGGGACCTGATTGGATGAGTTATAATGTCAATCATTTAGCCCTGCCCACCCAACACACTGGAAAGAAAAGGTAGGCTGACAGGGAATATGACAGAGAGAAATGCTGTATAAAGGTAAATTTTTAAAAAAATACATTTATATTTACAAAAACTTTTATTTAATTAGTTCACAACCGAAATTTGTATTATTCATTAAATCATTACAGACCATAATGAAGTGTGAGATGATTTTTGCAACTAATGTTGCAATATATATGTACATGATTTATATGATTAGTGCTACCACAGTCCCAGGGCTTGAATTTATTAAAATACAATTAAAAACAACAAAAAAACCCATAAATGTCAACATTATCAACATCCTGGCTGTAGGACGGATTTGTATCATTTGTAGCATTTTGTATCTTCAAACAGATCCTGGATCAGTGGTTCTCAACCTTCTTATTGCTGCAACCCTTTAGTACAGTCACGACTTTACTATGGAAATATTGTTGCAGTCGCAACTTTAACATTTTCGCAGAGGTACACTGAGAAAATGTCGCAGTCGCGTCTTTACTATGACAAATGTCGCGGTAACAACTTTACAATAATAAAATAGTAGAAGTCGCTAATTTACTACTATGGGAATGTTGTTGCAGCTGCAACAGTAGTAAAGCGTCTACATCTTTCGTCAAGCTGCCCACTTCCTGTTTTGACAGGTGCCCCGCCCCTCTTTTAAAGAGTCAATACCTTTCGTCAAACCGCCCCCTTTCCGGTTTGGGCAGCCAACCTGTATTAGACATGAATGGGAAAGCATTCCTATTTCTAAACTTGAGAAACTGGTCTCCTCTGTCCCCAGACGTCTGTTGAGTGTTGTAAGAAGAAGGGGGGATGCCACACAGTGGTAAAAAAATGGCCTTGTCCCAACTTTTTTTGGATTTGCTGACACCATGAAATTTTGAAACATATTTTTCCCTTAAAATGATACATTCTCTCAGTTTAAACTTTTGATCTGTGATTTGTGTTCTATTCTGAATAAAATATTAGATTTTGGCACCTCCACATCATTGCATTCAGTTTTTATTCACAATTTGTTTAGTGTCCCAACTTTTTTGGAATCCGGTCTGTACTTATCAAACTTAGACATCTCTGTACGTACAAGAGTGTATAGGAATACAACCATTTCGTTGTGTTCAGTGTCACTATTTTATGTAGGTATATAGCTGAATAGATGAAGGAGGATGAGACACGTCTGTCTGACATGTGAGGTATATATCTAAGGTAAATGTCTAGAAAATGTGAGAAAAAGGTGATATAGGCTAAAGGGTAAATTGTGTATTTATAAAATCTAAGATGTCGAGATAATTGTGAGTTATATATTAGAACATATGTGGAAAACACTACAAAATTGAAAAACCGCAAACATTTCCAAGGGGTCAGTCTGTATGCCATTGTCTATGATTGATAAACGGTCTAAGCCAGCGGTGCCCAACCTACAGCCCAAGAGGTATCGGTATCCGGCTCGCATCAGCTGAGGTACAACTGATTGCATCATCGGCAACCGGAGGTGTTCTGCCTGCAGGCTCCAGTGACCGGAAGTAACAAACAGTTTCCCTTTCTACACAGACTTCACCTGCTGCAAGAGTTCCTGATCGCATATCCCAGGAGCTCCGGCAGGTGAAGTCTGTGTAGAAAGGGAAACTGTGTTCTTTCCTGTCACCGGAGCCCGAGTATGCAGCGCGGAGGCCACCTCCCAGAAGTCAATTGCCGCGGGAGCTCCTGGGTTATGCGACTTTACCTAAAGTCGCATAACCCAGGAGCTCCCCGGCAGGTGACTTCTGGGAGGCGGGCTCCGAGCTGCATACCCAGGCTCCGGGTGAGAGCTGCATACCCATGCTCTGGGTGAGAGCTGCATACCCAGGCTCCTGTGACAGGAAGGCACAAACCATAGTTTCAGAGTGATCAAAGATAAAAAAAAAAAAAAAACAAATGTTAATCATTGACACATGTAAGGCACACAGGGAGACAGATCACACATTGGTCTGTATGAATAAGTCCCAACTCTCTTTTAAGAACCTCCTTGACCGAAGTTAGTGGTAGCTAAACAGTGACAGCGTGACAATGTGCCAGGATGGGTATTATCAGGGTCAGTTCTATTGATGGGCGATGTGGGCGACTGCTCAAGGCGCAATCTATTTGAGGGGCCCTGTCGCCCACATTGCCCATTGCTAAACTCACCTCCAACAGCGTTACAGCAATGCCCCATCCTCTAATGAGGTAAACTGAATGTGGCGGCGCTCCTTGGCTGCTTCGGGTCTTGTCGGCAGCTGCCGGCAAGAGCCGAACATCTAAGGAGTGCTCTCTCCTTTCTGTGCCAAAGTACAATAAGAGATAATGTCATCTGATATACTGCACTAATCCAAATTTTGTAGATAAACATTACATAAAGGGTGCTTACAAAAGGGATCCCAGTTGCTTATCTTTGTCAGTATTTTTAAAGGAGAACTAAAGTCAAAAAGTAAAAAAATGTTAAAATACTTACCTTATACTGAGCTGATTGATTACAGTCACAGCATGAGCTGCGCTGTAATTAGTCGGCTCCTAATGCTTCCCCCGACGCTTTTTTCGCAGCGCTGGCTGACTGGCAGCCTGTGCCGCAGCTCCTCTCACCCTGTTACTCCTCGGGTGTTTCATGACTTAAACATCATCACGTTCAGTGTGGGGGCCAATGAGAATGCTCCCTGCAATGTGCGTGATGATGTATGAGGCCGGGGAAGGAGAAGAAGGAGCTGTGCACTGGCTTCTGTGTCAGCCAGCGCACTGTGCAGGAGGCGTTGGGGGAAGCATTGTGAGCTGGCTAATTACAGCACAGCTCATGCTGTGACTGTAATCAACCAGCTCTGTATAAGGCTAGTATTTTAACACTTGTTTTTTAATTTTTGACTTTAGGTCTCCTTTAAGGGAGAGTATTTGTACCTCTGCTGTCCACAGCATGTAAGCAGGTAACTCATACCCCATGGAGGAATAGCCTAGCATTTATTAAAGTCATATATCCCAGAAGCTCCGGCGGCAGGTGACTCCGGGAGGCGGGCTCCGCGCTGCATACTCAAGAGATCCAGTGGCAGGAAGGCACACAGAGTTTCAGTTTATATGGCTGATAAAAGGTACAAGTCCATCCAGTTCAGTCTATTTTCCTGCAATGTTGATCCAGAGGAAGGCAAAAAACCCATGAGGCAACAGCCAATTATCCTCATATTAGGGAAAAAATTCCTTCCCAACTCCAAATATGGCAATCAGAGTAATTCCCTGTATCAAGATCCCACCTCCAGTTAT
The DNA here is from genome assembly GCA_019650415.1 of Pipa parva. Classification (NCBI taxonomy): domain Eukaryota; kingdom Metazoa; phylum Chordata; class Amphibia; order Anura; family Pipidae; genus Pipa; species Pipa parva. The sequence continues at coordinate 8,062 of WMED01008723.1, read as the reverse complement.
TTAGTACCTGTAATTTGTAATGTTCTTACACTTAAGGAAAACATCCAAACCCCTTTTGAACTGTTTAATGAAATTAACCATCACAACTTCTTCAGGCAGAGTGTTCCATAACTTCATTTTTCTTACAGTAATCCACTACTCCATCTTGACTGACACACCTAGCACCAGTGGAACAACATTTGTGCGCTGGTAAAATGGGGGAGCCAAAGAAACGAAAAGTTGACACTGAGTGCAGAAACTTCCAGGAAAAGTGGAGAGATCTTTACTTTTTTGTGCAACATGATAGCAAGCAAGCCAATGTGTTTGATTTGCAAAGAAAGTGTGGCTGTTTTTAAGGAACACAACATTAAACGGCATTATGAAACAAAGCACAAGAACAAGTATGGCGGCATCCTTGGTTTGGACCGCGAAGAAAGGATTGCCAAGTTACATCAAGAAATTGGAGGCTTGACAAGAATATTTACCAAGAAGAGACAAGAAAATGAGGCAGCTGTAAGAGCAAGCTTCCGAGTTGCTCACATTTTGAGCAGAGAAGTGAAGCCATTTTCTGATGGTGAATGTGTAAAAAAGTATTTGTTGGCAGTGGTGGAGGAAATGTGTCCTGAAAAGAAGAATGCAAGTAATGCAAATAATTTGGCTGGAATGGTCTTGCAGGTATCTGTTGGCCATCCAGGTACAGCGACGCCCAATTTACATTATAGTGGGAGAAACATAACGGATTACGATTATATGATCCGCTAAAGCCCAACTTGACATGGGCTCTACACTCCTCGAAGTCCATAAAAAAAACACACCAAAGGCTCTATCTCCTCAGGTGTCGCAGGAAAGAGCATGTCTGTACAAAAATCCTAGTAGACTTCTACAAATGCTGAATTGAGAGCATACTATCTTACTGCATCACAGCGTGGTATGTCAACTGCAGTGCATCTGATAGGAAAGCACTTCAAAGAGTGGTTAAAATGGTGCAAAACAACATTGACGTCCAATTAACCTCCACTGAGGACATTCACCAAAGCTGCTGCCTGTCAAGAGCACATAATATCATTCCTGAACCATCCCACCTAAACCATGGACTGTACTCCCTACTACCTTCTGGGAGACGGTACAGAAGCCTGAAATCTAGGTCTAGCAGACTGAGTAAGTTTCTTTCCGGACTCTATAATCAGCCTTAACCACTGTTCTCCTTGACATCTGCTACCCTGTTCTTTTCTCCTACCTCCCTCCCCCACCTCTGAAAGTACCACTTCACCACCACTTACTTAGTGGCATCAATTCCCCTTTTGCACTATTTAATATTTTAGCACCTCACTGACCGATTGAATGTAATCACGAATTATGTATATATGCTTTATATGTTATTTATTTATTTTCTCACTATTGGGAATATGTAACTGCTATTTATCGTCCTTGATATTATTTTCTTCTACTGACGCAACTGCAATTTCACCGATATGTATGTTACGTACTGTCCAGTGACAATAAAATCTATCTAATTTAATGGCTTCATTTTCCACAAAACCTATTATTACGGTTTTAGGAAGCTGTCCCAGAAACAGGTTTTCTTTATTTGAAATTCTTGTACCAGCAGATATGCTGTATACCTTGAGAGAGGCTCTATCGATGGGGTATTTTGCTGTCGTGGATAGCAGGGCCTGGCTGTGACCTATTCTGACATTCTGTGACCTATTCAAGCTGGGTAGATCTGTACTCTTTTTACATACAGTGCCGCTTGTACATACCTTAATACATATGTATATAGTCTTGAAATGAATAAGTATTATTTTTCTAAATGATTGTCACTTTACATAAGTCTGCGGGGGTTACGGAATTCAACTATAATAAACATCCAGTGGTACATACTTTTTATTTATGATTTTTTTTTTATTGTTTAATGGTTGTTTTATTCTTTTTGAATTAATGTGATGTCACTTCTGGTTTTCAGGGTGGTGGTGGAGTGCACACTAATACAAACTTAAGTAAAGTGACAATCAATTAGAAAAAGAATACTTATTCATTTCAAGACTATATACACATGTATTAAGGTATTTCTAACACCATTTTTGGCGGGAAATTACCCTCATAAGAATATATAAAGCTTTTACAGATACAGCATCCCCCTTTGCTCAACCTCACTCCCTGAAGAAGCCAGTAATCTGTGAAACGCGTAGGAGTTTTTGCTTTTACTTTACAATTATTTTTAATTTTACCTTAATATTATTTTGTGTACTTTTATTTCTTGTACCATTAAAAATTTAAACTTTCTACTCGTTTTGCGAGTTTTTGGAGAATCTATCCAGACAACATATCTGAGTGTGCTACATAACCTGTGTGAATCTAGCACCAGAGAATGGTTACTTACACCTAAGTAATCCAATGATCTAAAACAGTAGTTCTCAACCTGTGGGTCGCACAACCCCCGGCGGGGGTTGCGAAGTCATCACACTGGGGTCGAAAACCGCTCCGGCACCTGGAAGCGCCCGCAGGAACACTTCTTATAAGGGTTCCTGCGGGGTGACGTCGGCCGAACGTCACCACGTGACGCGCGTACGTGATGACGTTTCAGCCGAACGTCACGTGACGCGCGTACGTGATGACGTTTCGGACGAATGTCACCACGTGACGCACATGTGATGACGTTTCGGCTGAAACTTCATCACGTGCGGCGCAGTGACATCAGCGCCGGGGGTTGCGGTCTCATAAAGGTTGAGAACAGCTGCTCTAAACCATAAAAGGAAAAAAAAGTGAGTAGATTTACATCTTTTATTCTCCTTTCTTTCATACCAAGAGGAAGCGCGGAACTCCCACATATCTAAAGAATATTTGTTTTTTCCTGTGCAACGGAGAAGCTAGCCGCTGATCTGGAATAAAGCTATCATCACAAGAGCTGAGCACCATAAGCGCAAGTGTTTCTCTATTAACCTGAAACAGCGGATAATTTACATAGTGTAGAGGAGGCTACGGTAGCTCTGGACGGTTGTTATTCTGCAGCAGTAGAGAAAAAGAGGACAGCACCCAACACTCAAGCTAAAAAGGTACTTCCACGTAGTTTAAAATGAAAAAAATATGGGCGATAGACAAATAATCGTAATATTTATATCCATATATATCGAATTGTGTTTGAGTTGATTTTTACTAAATCGAAAAAGAGTTGTAAAGAAAACATACAAAACAACTCATCACAGAGCAATGGTGAAAGCGCAGGACCCAGCACATCGAACAAGACTTGTAAGTATATAAATTTTAATTTCTTGAGAGGATATGTTCTACACTATGTTTCAGAGTTTGTTTATAATTTATACGTGATACCAAGTCTAACTCTCTTTTAGGAGTAATAACAGGAAAAGCTCAATCATCCTTACACCAGAACCCGTTGACAAAGCCGTACAAGGACACTTCAATGAAAATGACCGGCTCCGCTCCAGCGACTTTTCAATCTCTTGAGGACTCTACGCCTTTATCAAGACCCTGGAAAATCAATGCTAAACCTAAAGCTACACGTCACAAGTGCTGTATTACACTCACTACGCTGAATGACTCTGACGTTGTACAACCATTGTTTCATCATCAAAACACAGGCGAAAACCCTGAAGCGGACAAAACGCATGTGACCAACACAGCACTGGTAAGAAACAAGCCATGAATTCAAACTATAATTGAGTTTGTCACAATGAACTTTCATCAAACACTTGTGCACGCACCCATACCTACATCACATTGTGAGAAGAAGCGCAGAAGGATTAACAAAGTGAAAGCGCCAGACACACCAATGACACAAACAAGGCTATGAAAACCCCTTAGAAGGGTCTAGCGGTGTATGTTTGAATGGCAGAGTACACACATCTGAGATTGGTATTAGTGATAATACATTGCGCAGCACACAAAACCGTACACAGTGGGTACAACCAGAAAATGTTGTTCATTCAGCAGATATCCCTGTCATACTAAACCATCAGTTTCACAAGGAGAGAGATCTAATTGGCTTTAATGGTGTTAAGTATATCGATCACTTTAGGTTTACGAATTTAGAACTCATGCACTCATTTGTAGATGCTCTGGAGGCTGTGCATGGAGCCATTCAGTCTTTACTGGACAGAGCGCTCAGAGATATTAATCCTGGCAATTTTCTTCAATTAAGACTGGAAGGCGGTGACAACTTAGACGCAATTTACTCTACAAAACAGTCGCGAGAGGTCTTTAACACACAGACATTTCTCAACGCTGTTGCGTCTACCCTTCAGAGTAACACCGAAGTACTCTCTTCACAGCAACTCAAACTCATAGTAATTGTCATTAGAAATAGATATGGTGGTGTAAAACGTCATTTGAAATCCATTGTCTTCAGTTAGATTATTCAGCAGAAAAAGCAGTGGTTGTATGACTTTAACAATGAAGACTATAATTTGTGTTTTGCCTGAGTTTATGTGCACTGATATCTGACGGTACTCTCGGCGACGCTAGCTTATTGTCACAGGCTAGACAGATACACTCTGATTTGGGCATTCCTGATAACGATTTGTGCGAATACCTCGCGAAATGACAGATCTCCAAACTTTTCCTAAATTTATTATGGGGAAAGTTTGCACAGATATCTAATTTACCCTGCACCAGCATCGTGAATGACCCTGATGATCTCTTTCACTATGTCTTTCTCTCCTATTACGATGTTTCTGAGCTAAATTTCATCAATGATGAAACTGCATCGATCCATTGGAAGTACACAAAAGGGCAACATGCAATCAACAAAAACACAAACATTTTTATAGTGTGTTTTACAACTGCTTATGCCAGACTAGAGCTCTACTTCTCCGCTTCTTCACAGCGCTGGGTGTCAGTTACAACTCTGAAAGAATTGTTGCGGTCGCAACTTTACAATGGGAATATTGCTGCAACAATTTCCAATGGTCTTAGGCGACCCCTGGCAAACTGTCATTCGACCCCCAGATTGAGAACCTCTGTCCTAGATTCAGGACAGAAATATAGACATTGTGTTTCTTGCATATTAATTTGATAATATTTTTTAATTTAAATGGCGAAATGCAGTATTACTGATAATATCATATGTATATTTTTTTACTACTGATTGCATGTACCCAGGCACACACCATTTTAATATTGGGGAGTGCAATGTTACAACAAATCCACATAACTTCTTTCAAACAAATCCTTGAGTGCCTCCTTTTAGTACTTCTATTTATATACTTATTTTAGTTTGTGCACCCTGGTATTTTCCTTAATATGAGAGTATTAATAAATTAAGAAGATAGCAAACCAAAATCTCGATAAAGGCTCCATTCTAAGGACTAAAACACTGACCTTGCAATGACATTTTTTGATTAAATCATTTGAATGCAATGGCTTCATATAGATCATGGGGAAAACATTGTACTGGAATTTTTTCATTATAATGGGATTTAGGGGGTTATTCACTGAAGTGTGAATTAGACTGTCGAATTCTCAAACAGCAGATTCTCATAGTAAATCCGCAACCACGACAATTTCCCTAATGTAAAGTTGCAACCGCGACAATTTTCTCATTATAAAGATGCGACTGTGACAGTATCAGTCTATTGCAACTGTCTTTAGCTGGCAAATTTACACCTATTTGCAACAATTCAGACTTTAGTGAATAACCCCCACAGTGTTCATTTTTACTGAACGCCCACCCACCACTGCTAGGTAACAATCGGCTTGTCCTATGGAAGGGTAAAGAGGCAAGCTGCATCCAGCACAATTTTAAAATCATTGTGTTGCATAATTACAAGTAGCAGAAGATTCCCCTGCAATGAAGATTTCCAGATGCATCTCAGTAGAACCGCACATACAGGGAAAAAAGCCATGGGCAAAGTCAATAAATCATAACCTGGCAAGTCTGCAAGAGGAAGCATGTCGCTGTCCCCTCTCAAACACACATTCTCTCTCTTTCTTTTTTATTAAAAGTCAAAACAAATGAGAAGTAGAGACACTGACCTTGACACTGGAATCCCTGCTTTCCAAAACCCCTGCAAGAGAAGATTAAACAATGTGAGATCTGGTAGTGACATAAATGAAATGTACTGTTAATCATACAAAGGCTACTGGATGTGAGGAGCTGACCAGATAGCAGGAACCAGGGCAGGGTTCTAATCCAATGGCCTAAACAAAGCAGAGAAAACTGGTTCTCTTGGGAGGCAACACACACAATAACACAGATACACAGTATTATACAGTCTACACAGTTAAGACACACTCAGATTAACTTGAGAAAAGCACACATACACAGTCTGAACGGCAAATAACCACCATGTGTGACTAACACACAACTAGAAGGTTTAGAAATTGAGAGCCTACATACCACATGCATACACAAAGTAACTGAATAACAAACAGTGGTAATACACAGGTTGTATGGCACACATATACACAACATAACAAATAAAATACCAATACATGTGCAGGCCCAACACTAAAATCCAACATTTCTCACTGAATAATAAATATAATCTATAGTTTAGTATATTCAGTTCCTTATACAGTCTATCCTCTAGATAACAAGAAGCAGAGATAGCAAGAATCACACAGAAAAGCAATGGCACAATGAGCAAACAGATACACAGAGCAAAGGAACACCGCCGAGAGGGGCAGTCACAGCCGCACAGACACACAAACACCGCCGAGAGGGGCAGTCACAGCCGCAGACACACAAACACCGCCGAGAGGGGCAGTCACAGCAGCACAGACACACAATTTGCACATATTACATAAGACAGTGAAAAGAATGCACCACCTGCACTTTAATTAGACTCAAGGATGAATGCACAACCAAAAATAGTCACAAAAATGTAAAATCTGCAAGATGTACACAAAAGTATGTGCAGGTACACAGCATAAAAAAGGAAATTCAGAAAAACATAACGCAATGGAAAAGTGACTTGCACACATACATACAGTACTCACAAGCAGTTTTTTATTTATGTGTATATATACACATATGATAAAAGCAAGATACATTAATATAATTATACAAGAACATGGAGAGAGAGAACATACATTCTGAAAATCTTCTAAAGAAAGTGTAACAGCACCAAAACATGACTGTTATAAGGAGCTATGCAGTGGGTAAGACTGGTGTGCATTTGTTTTTCTGTGCTTATACACTGGTGGTGGTCCAGTGAGCTTTTCTACCCAGCAATTAATAAATTACATTTTTTTGGGTGTGCAGACTTTATACCTGAAATTCTGTGATGATTTTGTGACATATTCTCTAATTCTGCGACACGTATTTTGTGACATATATTCTGTAATACAGAGCTGAATTAATACTGCAGATTTTTTGTGTAGAGACTGCAAAAATAACCTTAGATTCCAGCCATCTAACCCAGAGGCCTTCGAATACAGATGTACAGTATGTATACTCAATAAGTGAGTATGCTACTGTTAGTATGCTGCTTATACAGGGGAACAGACTAAGTTTGTATGACCAAAAACCCCTGATCTCTTTCCTTAGTTTGTTACACTGGAAATTATTGTCACTGATAACATCCAATGTAATAATAATAGTACAAGTATGTCAAAGTGAAAGAGGTACAATCACAAAACAGACACAAGGGTCTGCATTAGGAAGGTCACCAAAGCTGCCAATGCTGATAGCCACAAACCAGTGCATATTTACACTAGCAGACAATCCTGAGCAACACACAACCACAAATCATTCACATGCATAAATGAACAAACACCCACCCAGATATAATTACACACAGCTATGCAAAGCCACATACTAATGCACAGAGAGATGTGGGGTATCACAAAAGGCCTCTTTTATTAACCGATTCCTCTTCTTTCTCTCTTTTACAGTTACAAAGGGGTTAATACATCTCTTCTCACTGAGCAGTACACTGTTGCCTACTTTGCCCGTCCATTTAATCCAGCTCTGACCAAACGCTTGTCATGAGAATATTAATAAAGGACGGGGCAGAGATGCAGTTAGTACACTGCAGGGAAACAGGAGCGTGAAGCGAAAATAGATTCCAAACTGTCAACAGGAGGGTGAAGCAGAGATAGAGTGAAGCACACAATGCAATTATTC
>WMED01008722.1:0-16733 GCA_019650415.1 Pipa parva | reverse complement strand
CGATATCACTGATCTATCCAATGGGGACTTATAAAACTTTTCTAAACCATCTCCATATGGAATAATGGGTTTTGGCCACCCTCAACCAGACAAACACTTTTCAGAGATACAAAAGGTTAAGAGGTCAAGAAGAGATATCCGTGATATCGATAGTTTCAACCGAATTAAAGGTGTATCGATATTGATATACCAGGAGAAAAGTCTCTTAATTTTCTTTAAATATCTCACATAGTATCTATAAATGCATTTGAGGCATTTTCATTTTTTGTGTTGCCCTTTAAAGATCTAATGGCCAAGATAAAGGGTATTCTTTACCAGCACCACACACTGAATTGTTATTGTGCGAAGCCCTGAATCATAATAAATAAAGGAGAATAAACTAAAAGGCAGGGGATGTTAATTTTCTCTTAGAATTACTCTCCTGAGTCAAATGTGTGATTTGATTTTTTTTTTTTTTTCTTTTTTGTAATGAAAATATCTCTAAAGTGCTTGTCTATGTATCTTGTTCAGTAATTTCGTCTGACAGCAGTAACTCACAAAGTGGATTTGGGCAAATTAGAACTTGTTAATAAGTGAATGGAGATTAAAATGTACACACCAATAGTCAGCTTCATACTTTGTACAGCAGTGATTGACTTCACGGGCGCAGTTAGGGGAAGATGGAATGCTGTGAAGCAGGCTTTTTACCACCTAGGAAGTATAGTTATTAGAACAACTATCAAGCTCAGTTGGTGTTTTATTGTACTTGTAAAATACTTCCAAACCAAAAATACCAGAGACTCAGCAGGGTCACATTTTAAGAAACCATTATAACCATTGGTAAAGAATGGAAAAAATTGGGCTCAGCAGGTCTGTTTTTGAAATAGTAGTTTTATAATCTATTTACAATCAGTGTTCCTTTACTTAAAATCAACTTTTTGTACCATCAGCAGTCGTCACAAGAGATTTCTGTAGTTTTATTCTTATTTACTTCTATCTATTGTAACCTGCTGTGTTCACCCTATATTTAACATGGTGAACTGGCAGCTGTGCAAGATAATGTTGTAACTACAGTAAGCATCCTTATTGTAACTGCTGTAAGTGACTCAATATTTTGATTAGAGTGGCAATATCACTGAGCACAGATAGGTTTGCAATGTATGTGTATTGTTAAGATAATAACAGTAATATATGGGACTTATTTATGATAGTCCAAAGAGATTTGTAAAGGTCTGAATTTGCACCCATTCTCCACTTCCCATTCTCTTCATCAAACCCTGCGATGTGGTGAATTTCTGACCAGTTTGGGCAGTTTTGATGGATACAGACTTACAGAGCTCTTTGCATCACTTTGGTATGCCTACACAAGTAGTTTGCCTATTCATCAAGCATTGGGGACTGTCAAAGTAGCAAATTCGGCAAAGCGTACTGCTCTGAATTTTTACTTTGCCAGTGGCGAATAAGGAGGTTGATGGCAGGGCTCCTACTGTCAAACTGATCACACTATTTAGTGGATAATGAGTAAAGAATTTCTGATTATCAGAGTGTAGTGACCCACTCACTGACTAAGCCTCTAAAATGCATGTTTTATATGATACAACATTAGCATTAAATATATAAAATTGTTTATATGTTGCTAGATATTTAAATATATGGACCCTGTGCCATATTGTCAGTGTAGACTTTAATACAGTTTTTATTACAGGTAATTATATTTACAGGTCACTTTCTGTAACACAGTCAATTGAACTTATCTCAACAGGAAGTCAAGTTCACAGTCTTTTTCCAGCCTAGTGGTAAGCAGTATATGCATTATTTGGCTATGGGAGAATTTTTTTATTTGTACCTTAGCTAATAAACTACATAAAACTGTAGTGGCACTTATGCAGTTAGATAGGGAAGCCTCATTAACCTCTAAATAAGGTACACTGAACAACTTGTCTAATAGCTTTGTGTTCACAGTGTCTAATAATCTCTCACTTGTCTGAGTCTCAATGATCCAGGACTGGATATATTATCTGGTCTGCTAATGACTGCAGACATGTAAAAATAAGCAGTCTGAACTTACAGTTCTGAACTAGGTTTCCTAGTGTAACATCTAGTTCTGCTAATAACCCCGATTCTAATTGTCTACAGTTTGATTCACACACACCATTTTTACCTGCATCTTTTCTTGGAAAAAGAAAGGAAATATTGTAGAAATAATTGTGGATTGCTTCCTATTCCCAATAAAAGAATACAGCCCACAGGCCTGGCACATGGTATCATTACTGGCACAAAACAAAGATAATTATGTGTGACTCACAACTCTTACCGACTATTCAGGGAAAGTGATCTGTTGTACATACCCACATGTTACCTTTTCCCAATTAAATGGAAGTGGTGAGATCTGATCATGCTATTTTACCCACTATTTTGAACACCATAAAATATTAATACAGTGCTCCCAGGAGATCAGTCTGGTTAATGACATTGTTTTATAAATGTGTGTTTCAAAAATGCACTATAAAATCTCAGTAAATCTATTTACATTTGGATTTTAAAATACCTATAATTGGAAATTAGGTATAAAATGAAAAGCAGCTACATACTGTATATTATCAGGATGCAAAATGTAGAAACTGTGGTTTCATTAGGTACAGTAGAATAATACTAACACCATCTACCCTGACAGAGAATTATGTAATTATACCTCTTTATTGTAATGATCCTTTCTCATTGCCAAAGCTGATTTTTCATATTTTTACAAGTGTTTACTTTAACCTTTACTTTTTAATAAGGATTATGATATATTAGGCATTTAGGGGGGAATTCACCATTGAGCGAAATGAGCTCCAAATCCTTCGGCTCACTTTGGAAATGGTGTTATGTGCTCGCTGATGTCCTGCACGCGGACATCAGCGAGCGCTTTAAAGGGATTCCAGTCTCGGCGCTTTAAAGGGATTCCACTCTTTTGGACTGGAATCCCTTTAAAGCGCTCGCTGATATCCGCGTGCAGGACATCAGCGAGCGCATAGCACCATTTCCGAAGTGAGCCGAAGGATTCGGAACTCACTTCGCTCAATGGTGAATTCCCCCCTTAGACTGTAGCAACGACTCAGGAATACCTACAAGGTATTAAATGCATGGACCTGATTTCAGAGCTTCCCACAATTGGGGCTTATTTATTAATATATAATAATAGCAACATACTCTTTCCCCTCTTTCCACATGGTATGATAACATTAATGGTATTATCATCAGCATTTATTGTCTAGCACAATAATTTAAGGGCCACTGAAACAATTATCAATACTCCCAACAATAAGGTAAGTCTGTCAATGATAACAGTAACTCATACTGCTTTGAAATGATTGTTGCATGCTGATAACTATGCACCATAGAGTACTATTCCCTGCTAAGCCAGAATACTCATATAAACCATAGGAGTACGTCTGGCATATATATGGGTTCCAGGAGTTTATGCTGGTGAAGATTTCTGGGATATGACAGATAAATCAAAATGTATAACTTAATGCAACTCAGTAACATAAATTGAAGTACAAATGGGAATCAAATTTTCAAAATGAAAAGCAATCAAACACAGAATGAAATGTATTCCAGCAGCTGTGAAAAGTATGTAACAATTATGAAAAGCTAAAGCAATGCTTAAAGTTTTCAAAAGTTTCCTATGTATTGTTGGCTGTTTGGGAAAATGTAACAAGAATCCTCTCCTTACTTGTGGTGGCTTGCCTGCATGTGATTGGATTATTAATGTATGCATTGGAAGCTCCACTAACTACTTGTGTGGTTTGGTGACCATCTTCCTGATTAATTGATTCACAAAACAAACTGTCTTCAGATAGGATCAGAGTGAATCAAACATATTTGCCTTGATCTTTAGTAAAAGCACTGTTCAAAGTAGCATTTGGAAGCTTCAGTGTTGAAAATAATTTTTCTTTATACACCGCCAAACTACATTGTTGTATTGTTTATTTATGTAATTGTAATGTGGTTTGAATTTTACATAACAGTAAAAATAACAGTTAAACAAAAGGAGGGAGGGCAAGGTGCTGCAGGGGAAGAAATTACAATTACATTTAGATAATATGTCAACATTCGTGTTATTTAATTCACAGACTGCATTTTTATCAATAGATGCCACATGTATCAATGATTTGTGGAATAAATAGATATAATTCATCCCTTGCATTCAAAACTGCTTTAGGTAGGTAGATGAGGCCAAGCAGTGAGTGAAAGAGCTAATTCAAGGTGGAAAGCTATTTAAATAAAATGAATTAGTTTATACAATTTGATTTCTACAATTTCTATTGAGCCTTAGCATCTTGAAGAAATTACTGTACATTGAGATAGTACTGGACTTTTTTGCACAGGCGAGACCCCAAAGAAGTTTCATTAATAATATTTAACATGAAAACACACACAAGACCAAGATAAAAGAAAAAGAAGGAAAGTTAGAAATTACCATAGGCCAGACAGGAGGACACCTGCTGAAGGAACCTTCTGCTAACAGCCTCAGTTGGAAACAAAAAAAAAAATGAAAGCCCTGCAAACAAGTGTCAGGGCACCATGAAATCAGCCTTTGTCTTCTTTTATTAACAGTTACAGTATGCAAAAATGAGAGGAACCTCAAAGTGGGAAAAGTCCAATTTCAACCGGCTGTTTATTTAAAGGCTCTGGCATGGAAGTGTGCCTTTTTTGAAAATAGCAGCATGTTTGGGGTCTTCCCCTGGCACATTGAAAAAAAGGGGTAATTAATGCAAAGTAAATGGCTCTGAATGAGAGAGGAATAAAAGCATAACAATAGGAAGGTTTTTTTTCTGCTTTAGGTTAAAAGAGTGTAGAAAGAATAGCTGTTACAAGATGGCTTCTGTGAAGCTAAAAGTACAAACCCAGTTTTTTGGGGGATTTTTTTTTTTTTTGATAGACTGCAGTGTGGTTTGTTTTGTACCTGTCACTAAACACAATGATGTTAATTTGCACCAATTTCATTTTGTGTATGCTTTAGGTTTTCACCAAGCCTTTAGTCTTTGAAGGTTCTTTTGAGTGAACCGTTTGCTCAAGGTTCAGAATGATGTTAGCTCTATCCTTTTTCATTTACAACATCAATAGGATTACAGAGAATAACTGCATCGGCCCACATCAATGATATATCTTCAGGCTACTAGGCAGATAGTTCTCAGAATGTGCACCTTCTAATATTTTAGAACCTCCACAGGCTGCAGATTTAAAAAATATGAAATAACAAAATCTTCACAATTTCATAAAAAGGTTTTTCTCACATAACCCCATTCATCTCCCTCACCTGGAATGCAGAGAGATTTATATATCAGGAGCATGTCAATATTATATATGACAGGTAAGGGAAAATGTATTTAAGGTAATCTTTAATCATGGCTTCAAGGTCAATAGATTATATAAATATAATATAAAATATATTAGAAATTATATGGTGTAATGATCACACAAATTATGTTGTGTAATTACATCATGCTGACATCATTGCTAAAACTGTGATGTCATCCTTATATAAGTGTGAAAGGAAAATATATGTTTTACAGGTCAACAATACTTTACAGCCTCCCTTAAACTAAATACATTATAAGAATATATTTAACAGTTTTGGGAAAGCTACAAATGTCATATATACAATCTGCATATCTCATGTATTATCATGCTGATGTTTGGGTTTAAGGACTCTTGATTCAGCTATTATTGAAATTATGATAAGAAGCTACTATTTCAAATATGAAATTTGTGAACTGATGAACAATGGGAGAACTGGCAAAAGCTAATATTTATACAAATGATTGCATGTTATAGAATGTAAATGTGCAGTTTTTGTTATGTTTCTGCTGGTTTTCTTTAAAGTTCTCAAAAGCACTTGTAAATCATTTTGTATTTATCATATATATATATATATATATATATATATATATATATATATATATCATATATTATGTATTTAATAGTCTTGAGCTGAGCGATTTTCAGCAGTCAATGAAAGCAGCATTATGTCAATATATCATGTGCAGTTGCAACACAATTGCACCTGTTGGCATAGAGTGTATTGACACAACATGTTTAATTTATTTAGTTGACAGGTATATTTACGTTGCATCAGGTGTGCAGTTAAAAGAGAGGGTATGGTTAGCACAGTAATTAACAGGCATCAATCTGCTTAGTTACTATATGGCCAAATGAAAATCAACACAGACTAAAATATTCTGTGAAATTCTACAGAAGATTGTAAATGTGTTTTATAAGTAATGCAACTCAAAACAGGTTACAGAGCACAGTGCAGCAATAACTTAGGCATAATGAAAGGATTTACACCCTGTATCCTTCTAGATGCTATTACCATTCAACTCCCTAAATCTCCTGACAGCATCCAGCAATGTAGTATAGGTTAATTTATGACATTGCTCCCCAAAAATAGACCATAAATATTACTTTAGTATATATAATGTCATATAAACTGTCTGCCATTTTTTTCTCTAAAAAATGCAAATATTTATAAACTGCTTTCTTTATTATAAAAAATATACATTAATAGAGAATCTCCGTTTATTCCCGGGCTTCCAATGTCCTCCCAAATATCATGGACATGGTATCCAAAGATGTGGAAAGAATTTGAAGGAATTGCGCCTCCGATACAATGAATTTATCTGCTGGCAGCTGGTTTTATTTTACCACATTTTCCATTTGCCTCGGTTTATGTAATGCTGAATAACATTTCTCAATATCAAAAAAGACTGATATTGATAAATATACTGCTACACTTTTCATTACTTTTAATAGAGCTCCTTTTCCATCGATATCACTATCACTAATCATTTTGATGGGGACCAATAAAAAAAATGTACTAAACCATCTCCATAGGGAAAAATGGGTTTTCGCCACCCTCAACCAGCCAAACACTTTTCAGTGATATCAGTGATAAAAAAGGTCAGAGGGGGCATAATACATTTCAGCATCGGCGATATTGATATTTTAGACCTCATTAAAGGTATATATCGATAGACCATGAGAAAACTTTTTCGATTTTTAGAAATAATCCCCCAAGTCTCTCTTTAAAGGCTCTTTATTTCCTACACACAATCTTTATGTATTCATATCTAGGAAACTATGACAAGCTAGCTAATGTGTGTATATTTGCATCCATGCATGATTTCATGGGAACTATCTCTGGTAAAGGCAACATTCAGAACTTTAGCAAAGTGTTCATTTTTATTGATTGTTTGGAGGTTTAAAAGGGTTTTATTCACTCTGGAATTAATTTTAGTATGTTGTAGAAAGCGCCGCTATAAGACAATTTGCCATTCATCTTTATTTTTTCATTTTCACAGTTTATGAATTATTTTACTTTTTTTGTTTATGTATATATTTATTGTTTTCGTTTACATTGAAATGGTCTTCTGGTTATTAGTGAACAACACCTAAGTGCTGACGAAGCTAAAGTGATGTCACAGAGCCTGCACAGAAACATCAGTAATGAAAACATATAGGAAATAAATGCAGGTTCAGTGATCCCAGCAATCAAAAAGATGTATCCAAACAAAACATTTCCCAAAACACGGCCAAATGAATTAAAAAACGAGGGTTTCTGTCAAAGGAGGACAAACCCTTTAGGGATATTACTAATCATTTAGATGACACCAACATCATCTATGGTGCTGTACATAGTAAGGGGAACATACAAAATAATGCATTACATGGCATACAATCTTTGCCATAGCATGGAACAATGTAAGCAGTAATAGGAATGGGTACACTGCCCACAAGAGCTTACAATCTTTACAATGACTTTGCTGAGGCAAGCAGGCCAAATGAGACTGTTCTGTGGATAAAATAAACTATATCCTTATAATTTAGTGGGGTTAACAATAGAAAAAAAATATTACATGTTAACATTATAATAATAATATTACTAAAGACATTTATGGTTATTATTTTTGTGCATGGTATGATTTATTTATAGCATTATTTCATTCATTCTTTTTTTGAGACTCTGCTTTGCCTACCAATAGACTCCAGCTTGTTTTGTTTTTTGAAATGTTTAAGTGACCATGGGGGACTTAGGGTTATCATAAAGCAATGACACTATTTTTAACTGCAGGATAGTAAAACCCTTTAATGCAAGGAAAGAAAGGGAGTCCTTTTTTATGCTTAAAAGTGAATGAAAAAGATTGATGGCGGTCTGTGTTTAGCAGTTTGCAAGGAGAAACTAATCAAGAATGTTCAATCTCATTCTAACTGGCCTCATCACATTGGAGTGTCTTTATCCAGTAAACAGAGACAACATTTGCCATAAAGATCTCACCAGAACCACTCTGGTAAAATAATGTATCAAAAGAGGAGATACTTTTTAAACTCTTGAAACTTTTGCCAGCGTTTAGTTGCTGCTTGGCAGATGGTCCGTCCTTTGATCCCACTTTTAGTCAAGCTTTCCCAATAGGGATGAGTGTAATAAATAGTCTTCTATTGTTCAGCCTTCAGTGGACCTTCAACTGATGCATGATTTCCTCCTCCCCAGCTGAGGGGCTCCACAATGTGTCACACATCTCCCACTCCAAAAGATTTAACCATGTGGGCCAATAAATATAGTGATACTGAGACAGGAAACCCATCATTTCATTATTCCCTATCTTGAAATATTTTATACTCCTTTGTATCCTGGGATTTATAGTGTGACATTAATATAACATCACAACAGATTAGTCACATTGTATTGGGATTAGTTTATGTTAGTGTTTAGAACAGTTTAACAGAATGAGATACATCTTGTATTCAAAGTTGCTAGGCACATTTCTACATTAAACATCAATATTAAAAATATACTGTTTTGGATCTCAGAACATAGGCAACTTTCCTGTACATGCCAAAGAGATTTTAGTTTGATTTTATAGTTTTTGTTTTAAGATATTCTTCTTCTAAAAGTTAATTTTCTTTTTGCCATGTGTATGAGACTTTTTTTGATATTATTGGCAATTCATTTTTGGTTTTGATATTATTGGCAATGCCCTTTTTTCACATTTATTTCAGATTTTCCAAATTAAGTTGATTTTTTTTTACATATTTATAAGAAGGAAACTTTCTTTTTTAATGAACATTTTAAAAAAATCTATTATTCTTTTCAGAGCTGGTGAAGCAAATTTGGTGGAATATTTACCAAGTCCATTTTTACCTTCTTGATTTGTTTCGCTGTGTATTGAAAAATATCAGAGTTTCAACTGGAAGAGGTTCCCCTACAGTTTCATATAAATACTGATATCGACATTCTTTTTCTACAGGAAGCAAATCTGACTGTAGCTAATTCACATGACCAACTTCTTAGGGAATAATGGGTTTTCTTAGGCCAACAGTTTTTGACAATAAAATTTGATTTGACAAATTTATAAATAGGAGAAACATTGATAAAACATCACTATTTCAAAAGACTTTAGTAAATATCCACCATATATTTCTTTTGGGACTTATTGGGGATTTTTTAATTTTATTGGCACAGTAATCAATAAAAGAGGAGGAATTAATACGAAAAAGTTAAAAATAAATGAAACTGTGTTTCTTAGAATTTCATTTTTGAAAAAAAAACTAGTGAAAATATATAAATAGATCAAAATCAGTCAAATAATGCTAAAATATACCAAAATGTGAAGAAAATGGCAAAAAAATATATCTTTTTTTTTTCTAAATGTGACTCCATATTTAGGAAACTGAGAAATGGGCAAAAAATGGAATTTTTTACCTGCAAGATAGAAAAATCAAACATTTTAACATTGGCGTAATCACAGCTTTGCAGTTGTAGAAAATAATGACATCATCAGAAATTAAACATTTCCCTGCCGAAAATGGCAAAATTAACAAAAATAAAATGAGCACAAATATGACAATTTTGTGACAATTTATTGGCATATTTAATTGTGTTCTTTAGAATGAGGCCTTGATTTAAAATTTAAAGTATGTGCTCATTTTGTAAAAAAAATGATGCATAACTTTTAGGGGGGAATTCACCATTCAGCGAAGTGAGCTCCGAAGCCTTCGGCTCACTTCACAAATGGTATTATGCACTCACTGATATCCTGCATGCGGACATCAGCGAGCGCATTAAAGGGATTCCCGTCTCGGCGAGACCAAAAGAGTTGCCTCAATTAGTAATTAAGACCATTTCAACCTTTTCTATTTTTTTCTAAATAACAGGACCAACTCCATAGGAAATCATGGTTATGCCAGCCCGAGGCTGATGAACACTTTTGGGCATTAGAATTTACTTTGAAAAGTTTCTTAAATAGGAGAAAATGGCTGAACTGATAAAAAATAGGCTGTTTCTGCAGCAAAATACTTTTTGACTTTTATAAACATCCCCCAATAGGTTTAGGTCTAATCACTCTCTGCTTAAAATAGTGGCAGCATTCACATGTTCATTGATATGCTGATCTCATACCCATGATGCATTTATTAAGGTCACATGTTGTTAGGATTCTGGTATGGAAAGGGGTTAAGTTCTGTGTTCCCTCTGACCAATCAGATGGCCCCACAGGGTTTTTAACTGGTCCACTCCCCCAAACCTTTGCCACAGTATTTTGGTTAGGTTCTAACAAGGTGCTTCTGGTTCATTTGTTAATATTCAGTGTGTGTTTAAGCCTTTGTATTCTGGTTAGGTTAATTTCTAGTCTGGGTGACGGCTAGTTTGTTTAGTTAAACTTTCTGACATTTTGCCCGGCGCCTTTCCCCCTGCTCAGTGGGTTAGAATTGAGTTTGTTTGTTTGGTGCTTCTCGCTAGCTGTTTTCGCCTCCCCTTCGGCATCCTGCTTCACGATACAAGGTTTCTCTGCAGGTGAGTCCCAACTGTTTGTTATTCCCTTTCTTTGTTGTGCTTGATGTTAAAGGGGAATTTGCTAAGTTCTGTTAAAGAGGAATTTTCTAAGTTATGTTAAATGGGAATTTGCTAAGTTTTGTTAATGGGGAATTTGCTAAGTTCTGTTAAAGGGGAATTTGCTAAGTTCTGTTAAAGAGGAATTTGCTAAGAGGCATTTGCTAAGTTCTGTTAAAGGGGTATTTGCTAAGTTCTGTTAAAGGGGTATTTGCTAAGTTCTGTTAAAGAGGAATTTGCTAAGTTATATTAAAGGGGAATTTGCTAAGTTTTGTTAATGGGGAATTTGCTAAGTTTTGTTAATGGGGAATTTGCTAAGTTTTGTTAATGGGGAATTTGCTAAGTTTTGTTAATGGGGAATTTGCTAAGTTTTGTTAATGGGGAATTTGCTAAGTTTTGTTAATGGGGAATTTGCTAAGTTTTGTTAATGGGGAATTTGCTAAGTTTTGTTAATGGGGAATTTGCTAAGTTTTGTTAATGGGGAATTTGCTAAGTTCTGTTAAAGGGGAATTTGTTTGGTCTTGTTCATCCTGTATTTGCAGTGTTCTGTTAGTAAGGTTATTGGGTGGGAATCAGGTAAAGAAGCTAATTAAGTTCTGCACATCTTGCTTAGGGGATAGTGAAGTACCCCTGAATTCTCCTGTCCCAACGGAACCCTTGCCAATCAGAACTCAGTCCCCATTTATTTTATTTTAACCCCAGCCCTTTTAAAAGTTATTTTCTGGTTGAAGACATAACTCGATTTAGTCAGTATCCAGCCACTGGGGTCCAGACCTCTTAATCTCTTATAGTTAGTCTGACACATGTTTCTTGTAGAATATGTTAAATCTATAGTAACGCTCAGGCACAAAACCCATGCTTACATTGTATCTCCTAGTCCCTGGCTAGTGGAAGTCCCTCAGGTTACAACCCCACTTACATTAGAGTCGGTATTTAGGTGAAATACACATGGGGGAAATGTATAAAAGTTGTAAACATTTTCTTCTGGTATATTGATATACCTTTAATTTGGGCAAAAATATCGATATCACCAATATCGATATTTATTAAGCCCCTGCTGACCATTTTTATCTCTGATAAGCATTTACCTGGTTGAGGGTGGTGAAAACCCATTATTCCCTATGGAGATGGTCCCTATTGAAAAGATCAGTGATATCAATACTGATGGAAAAGGTGCTGAAAGCAATGTATAGTGTATTAATGCATCACTATTTATTGTAAAAAAATCAATATTTTATTCAGCGTTACCAAAACTGAGGAAAATGAAAAAATGTGATAAAAAGAAAAACATGGTGAAAAGCAACAAAATGGGTCGAATTATGACAAATATGAAAAAATGATCTTTATAAATTCCCCCCATCATGGGGTATATAGGGCGAATTAAAATGTTTATTTTAATAAAAGTGTTAGTTGCTGTGTAGATGCAAGAACAACAATTGGCCACTAGTTTAACTTCCTATATTTAGCAAAGGACATTCATTTTTATAGTTATTGTGACAGTTTGCACTGGCTGTGTAGTTATGTATCTCTTATTGTCTATTTGCCATAAATATGACGATGCTTTGGTTACACATCATGTGTTGCAATGTAAATTTGCACACATTGCAGAGGTGTGAATATGCCAATGTGAGTTCACCACATAAAACTGCTGTATTGTTGGCATATGGAAGGGTCCCTGCTACTAATCTGGTAACATTTCACTCAAAAGGCTTAAAAAATGTGATGACCAAGTGCCAATATGAGCGAGGAATTGCCTGCTATTGAATTAAATGTAAAATAAAACTCTTGGAATTCATGCAGCTATTCTATGGAAACAATATACGTCATGTATTGTCTTCCTTATGATAATTCATGTCTATTGATAATATATATTAGTATGTGGTATATGTAGTATTAAAATAAAAAGATATAATTTGTCTGCTTTAAACAGATCCATGTAATAATGAAATCACTTTCTGACTATATGCCTGTTTACTGTAGATTGAATTTTGCTACAATACACCACTGCTCCTATTTGCCTGACTATGCTGAGAAAGTACTTTGCAACTATTCACCCTTTCACTGCAACCATATGCAGTTTAGTGATTATGCTTGGCC
Organism: Pipa parva; assembly: GCA_019650415.1. Taxonomy (NCBI): domain Eukaryota; kingdom Metazoa; phylum Chordata; class Amphibia; order Anura; family Pipidae; genus Pipa; species Pipa parva. The sequence goes on along the minus strand of WMED01008722.1, from coordinate 3,784 downwards.
TGCAACCTCATGTTTTTAAATGTGCATTTAACTTCTGAGTGTAAATATCCTTATAAATTTGAGAAAAGGGTACATTATCATTCATAATGATAATTATATGTTTGATGCCCTCTGCAGAGTCCTAAAGGGACAAAAATCATGGGCCTCTTTCCTGGGATAATACTAGTCTCTCTGAGTGGCTTCCAGTTTGAACACTTTCTTCCTACTGAAGTTATCTACCCTAAAACCTTATGATTCATTGCTGGATTCCCTATGCTGACTAAAAAAATGAACTACTAATTCCACTATGGGTCTTGGGGATGCATTACAGTCCATAAGGTAGCCAATCCTAATATTTTACCTGTTTTGGTAACTTATAATGGAAATGAACCTGTCTAGGTCAAAAAGTAGAACAATTCACTATGGGGTCCTTCCATTGGCTGGAAAAGACCGAGTACTGAAAGCTCTATATGTACCCTTAGGAGGTGACATCTGATGATGTGACTGGAATGGAGGATAGCAGTAAAGTGCATAGATAGGAAGGAAACACTCTGGAAAATGTTGGGTTTCAAAACATGAAATCTTACTAAATAATTATTTCACTGTAAGAGATGAACTTGCTAACTTCCTGTTAACGCAAACAGACTACAGACCACTGTAGTGCAATTTTGGAGAAAAAGAGTGACACACAGGCTGAGGTGGCTATGGTCTACTTAACTGTAATCTTAACTGGACAGCTGGGCAATATGGGACATGGTGTACACAAATGCAGAAAACCTAGAATTAACCTGATGACATCTTACAGTAAAATCTCCAGATATGTTATTTAAAATTTGTGCTTCATGTTGACATGGTCTTTTTTACCTTTGACCTGCATGGGCCTCTACAATGACTTTAAGTGGCCTTGATAGTATTTCAGGTGCTTCTTTGGCAATTCATGTCTCATGGAAGAAAAGCAAATGTTCATCTCTAAAGGCAACTCATGGTAAAAACAATGTCCTATCAATTTAAATGTTTTGACATTTCCTGTAGCCCACTGCAGTGCCACTTAGCCTGAATTTCACATGAAGGACTTAGGATGACCATTATCTGAACCTACTGGATATCTTGGGATGTATCTGACATATAATGGATGTGCGCATTAAAGTGAAGGATTTTTTTGAGTGTTTTGTATATATATAAACTATGTCTCTGAAGATCAGGAATTTAAATCCTAATGCAAGAGCAGTATAGCAAAAAGTTATAGCTGTTATATGAAGTGACATCACTGTTACATTCCCAGTGTTAAGTTTTCATATATTCATATTTGGAGATATACTAAATAGCTTAAATTGCATTGTAATAGTGAAAATTGATTTTATTATATAAACTTGTTTATTTATCTGTTGATACCCAGTTAATACTCCAACATCCATGCTGAAAAGTGTTTTCTACTTTATTTAAAATGCATCAAATGCATTTATAGTTACTATATAGTCACCCTGTGCTTCCAGAAATTCTAAATTATGCCTAGAAAGTATAATATTTCACTATTCAAAACTCTCATTACAGTATGTTAAAAATGCTTCCTAAAATATCCATCCCTACCATTATTCTATTTAGAAAACTATTACAAACTACCATAAAAAGCTGAATTTGAACAGAACAGCATTAAGTATATCTTATCGTCTCAGGAATACATTGCCTTCGGTGTCCTAAGTATTTTACTGTAAATAGCGAGAGATGAACTCACCTATCCACTACTTACACAACATACAGAAACATAGACATCTTGATAGCAGTGGACATCTCTTTTTCAGGAACTAGTGCTATGAAATAGATACAATTAATTTATTCTGTGCTGAAATTTTCCCCTAGCATTTGCTTCTTGATTTTGCCTTGTCAATTCGATGCAATGATAGAGGGCCTGGTATTGTATGAATGCACAAGTTTTTAATGAGCTTCTGCTGCCACTGATTTACTTACAAGGAAATGACAAGTATTAAGGTTTTCTACATATAATTGCACCATATTTGGCAAGTAAGGGACTGTCGCAAATGATTATTTAATTGACCCGACATGATACTCATTTTAAGGCAGCTGAATCACTGACCATGAAAAATGTATCTCGTTTTAGGCAGGTGCTTACTGTCTAGGTCGCTACAGCAGGCAAGATGTTAAATATTACTCTGTTTCTAAAGACATACAAGCAACGGATATTTTGACATTCCATTCTTCTTGTTACTTACTGTTAATTACTTGTTTAGGAAATCAGAGGGAATCTCTTTAGCGTGTATAAAAACAAACATAACACAAGCCTCCAGTGCATTTTTCATCATCCATTTTAAAGCCAGCTAAAATCTTAGTTTTTTGAGCATAATAATACTGAAATGTAAGTTATTCCTGGCCATTTTCAATCTGCTGCATAACTGTCTAAATTACCCCCACTTCTCCCCTAATAGCAACGCAACAGAAGAAGCGCAACATGATGAATGGTTGATTTAAACGGGTAAATTGACCTTATTATTAGTTTTGGTCACCAACAGATATAGAAGTACTAAAAGCACTTTAAAAGTTTCAAAGGAAGGAACCAAATTAATGGATATTGTAAACTATACAGAAAAGTTTGTCAACCTGAATTTGCTTTTAAGAGAAAAACTGCACCTTAATAGGGTGAAATTTAATAAAATCGAAAATTGCGATATCGTGATATTGAACAATTTTTACCGATATCACAACATCGAATTTTCCAGCAATATTATGGATTTTCCATAGAAATAAACAGATTAAACATTTCATTCAAATTTCGATATCGTGATATTGATAAACTTACTATATCATAATATCGGTAATATTGATATCACTATATCGGTAAGAATCATTCGATATCGCAATATCGATATTTTCAATTTTATTAAATTTCGCCATAAGACTGATATGCTAACCATATACAACCTTTTACTGTGCCTGACAAATATTTGACTAAATAACATTTCCTCTATGGCATAGTGGAGTGGACCAGAGAAAAATCAGTTTTCATAATCAGTATATGAGAGGTTCTTTAAAAAAAGAGAAAAAATAAACTACAGAAAAGGTACAAAATAGTAATTTATTGATTGAGTTTTAAATGAGTTGGATTCCTTTGGATTACACCTGAAGAAGGGAGACATCTACCACCCAAAACATTGTGGATTTTTCTTCTGCAATAAACATGGGTCTACTCCCTTACACAGTGAGTGATTTGGGATTTGGTTTTCTATTGGATTCCTTTCATACATGAAAAGCAATTTGTATTTTTGATCATTCAATGCAATAACAGAAAATACATTTAAGCTCACTTTCTATTTTCTCACTTAAAATCAATACCCCCTCCAGCATGGTTACCTTGAGGGAATTATTTACCTTTCTCTGGCTCAAAGAGACTTGTGCAAAGATTGAAACACAATGGACTGTCCTGCCTTTTAACAGCTCTGTGTTCATGCATGTGTTATTCTTATGAATTATTAGTAATAAGGCAGCGGTATATTTTACAGTGACATACAGATGTAGATAAAAGGATAAATATGCAAGTAAAGACAAGAGATGAAGAGAACGATATTGTTCAGTGCTTACTGTCCAGAGAGAGAGAGAGAGAGAGAGAGAGAGACAGGTATTTAAATACAGCAATTGAAAAAATGTAAACTCTGAAGTTAAATTCATGAATTTTGTGCTTTCTGTCTGTTTTTATCTTTACTGATAGCAGCCATGTTGTTAAACAGACCTCATCCAGTTCTATTGTTTTCTATGGTGCTTTAGATAATACATATTCAGGATATGTGCCTGAAAG
>WMED01008721.1:0-11317 GCA_019650415.1 Pipa parva | reverse complement strand
GTCAGCAACAAGGAAGTGCTGGACAGCACTTCTTTACAGGTAAGAAAGTGTACTTTTTGTACAAAATTTAATACAAAATGCATTTACTAAAAGTTAGTAATTAGTAGAGTGTTCTTTTAAGTCACAGGATGCTCAGCCTTCTAATAAAATATTCTATACATTGTTTTCAGTCCTGTAGAGTTATTTCCACAAATCCTTTATGTCAAAGTACATTCTGTTCTAATTTTCTGGAGATTTCATTAATTTGACAATTATAATGGGAAAACAGTACAGTTGTTAAAAGATTAGGAAGACAATTTTCTTAGGTCAAATAAACTACATGCCCTGCAGCTGAGGTCCCAGGATTAGCCAATAAATCTTTGTGCCTTTTATTACAATAAAAAAGTCTCCTTAGATGTTTGCTTTATCCTTAGGAAGTTGCTGTTTTTAACTTAGAAATGTTTTGTTTGTAAAGTATCATATGATCACATTTAGCAATTGAAAAATATTACTAATCCTTTACAAAGGCATCTTCTGTATCTGGCATGATTCAACTTCTGTAGTGTGGGCATTGTACAATGTTACAGCTAGATTACATATGGAATAGTAACATAGTATACATGGTTAAAAGATGACATAGGTTATATTTATCCCATAGAGGGATTTGTTGACACTTCAGCAACTTGGCATATACAGCTAATTCTGCCATAGCAATATTATGCCAATCACACATTTGTGCACCACTTTGCATATAATAAGTGGAAAATTGGGGTATTCCTTATATACTGAAGTGACAATTTTCAAATGTGTACTGGTGTGAATAGATTGATCTCACTTTGCTAAATAAATCTTTTGAACTGGGTGCCTTACAGCGGGATTTCCATTATTATTTCTGGTGACATTTCACTCAAAAGGCTGAGAGTAAAATTAAATAAAATTGAAAATATCAATATTGCGATATCGATAATTTCGATCTGATATCACAATATCGAATAGCAATTTATACAAAAATAAAATTTGTTTACCACAAAATTGAAAATTCGATTGCAAATATTTGATACTTTCAAAATTTTGTATTGAATTTTTTGGTCGAAAAATCGAAAACTGCCTTTTTGACTTTAATAAATTTCACCCTTATAAGAGAATGTTCTAAGTGCCAGCATGGGCTAGGAAATGCAAGTAAAAACAATTGTTGCAATTTGTGTGACTATTCTCTGGGGACAATACTGGTGACAAAAAACACAGCAGAAGGGTGTCAATGCCTTTCTTATTATAATCCACGTGAGTATATTGTTATTAATGTACAATAAGATAGTTACAGTTGTAGTTTATACATTAAACAGTCATGTCAGCGCTATATAAATTAATAAATACATACATACAAAGTAACAGGGAGCCAGTGGTTCTTTTGCATAGAATAACAGTGATCAGTTTGTTTAATAACAAGGAGAAAAGAGAGGTGAGAGACTTATTCCAATAATAACATCACCTTGTGCAAATGTTACTGCCAGCATTATGGCACAATTCCATCAATGGGATCCCCAGGAGAACATTGCCAGGATCTTTAAGAATATTGCAGGATCTTGAAAACACTACATGCATTTCAATTTCTCAGTCCAGGAATTCTCCAGGACTGACCTCCTTCCATGAAGTCACTACCCTATTGCCCTGTAGCTATCATCCCCTATCTTTGATGTTCTTCCATCAATGCCAGGAACACCCAAGCACACTATGATCACTACAATCCATGATGGGTTGATAGACTACCTAAGTAACTTTTTTTATTCTCTCTGATCTCAAGGGTGAACTATAATAGAATCTATCCAAACATAGGTTCCTATTGAAGACCCAGAAGTACACAGGTACCACAAAAATAGGACACTGGAAGGAACTCACACTACATACTTAGTAGAGAATGAACACTTAGCTACATGAAAATAGATAATTGTCCACCTGGATACACTTGTAAATAAACTGTGCAAATCCTAATGCAGTAGTAAACATACACTGCAATGTAGTAATTCTGATTTTCAGTCTGTGAGAGATTATTAACCAAGCTACCAGCATCTGAAACGAACTCCACCATGGTGCTCACTCACTGGGTACACTTCAATCTGCAGACCTATGCACTTCCACTTTGAGTCCCTATTACTCACAAACCTTCTCTAAGGTACTGGACCTTCTGCCACAACACCTGGGTATCCTATACCCACTGTACTCCTTGTTGGGATAAGCTACCCTTTTTAGCTAGGGCTAACTATCACTTCTGTTAGTGATCTATTACTTTTGCTCCTTGTCTGTTTCCTGACTAATGAATTCTGCCACTTTCCTTGATGGAGGCCCAAATAGCAAAGACCACTTTACCTCCATAAGCAGCTTCTTATAAAAGCTCTGGGATCCCACCCAGTATTTACATATTTATATTTCAGTACTTACCTGTATATAAATATAATATCTCATATGCTTCACTAGATAGAGATACTACCACAGAACTTAAAACAATACATTTTCTATTGCTATAATGTTATAGCAATAACACAATATATTGCATTAAATATATTCTCTGTATATTTAATTAACTCTCACACAGGAGAGTAAACAACTTAATACTTTTACTATCCTACACTAGATACCTCTCTGCAAACATCAGGCCATTTGGGTTTGAGAGAAGAGGAGGAGTACATGAAAGAAGATAAGGTAAGCAGTAAGGAGTGAAGTAGTGCAATGATGTATAACAAAGATGAACAAAGGACTCTGGTGCATGGTGCAGTTTGAAGTACTGCAAAGTATTAAATGACAAAGCTAACCCAGTAACAAATATATATTAGAAGTAACAGATTAGCCAGCATTCAGTCTGGCACTTTAATGTTCTCTTAAGTGTTGTTGTAAAAAGGCAGGAGGATGTATCACCTATGAAAGATCAGTTAGATATAATGATTATCTAAAGGAATAGGAAATACAGAAAGTATGTTTCATCAATTGTTCAAATAATGTTCACAACAATTATAGCATATCCTAATATAACAATAGCCTATGTGCAGCCTTAAAAGTAAGCTTAACGTACATAAGTACAGTACATAATTGATCCAGGAAAGCTAAGGGAGTTAGGTTCAGTAAGAGGCGTATTATATTTTTCTTCTTTTTATTATAACATAAAGCTTAGGTGATACCAATCTTTAGAAATAAATCTAAGAAATGTTATTATTGTGTAGTTAGAACAATGATCACAGAGAGTTAGCATGGTTTTATGAAGTTTTAGTTATGTGAAAGAAACCCAGGGAACTTCTACAAGGAAGTAAGTGACAAGCTGGATCAAGATATGCAGTAGATGTAATCTATTTGTATTTCACTAAATGTTTCATGCTGTTCTTCTCAAAAGGCTGGTTTTTCACTTAGTCATGGAAATAGCTGCCAGAAGATACAAAAAGTACACGAGTGTCTCCCCTTGATAAACTTTGGAGACTCACCCGCATTGTCCTCCATCTACCTCTGTCATTAAGTATGCTTTTTTTTTTTTATCTGATAAACAAAATAAGGTCAGAGCAACCTCTGAATAAACCAACAACTTACTCGCTACCATTCTCCCTTTGAGGACAAACAATAACATAGTTTGGATGAGAACTGGCTCAGCAGTATGTAACACAACATTGTTATTAATTTATCAGTTTCTGTATGGGCTAAAGTAGTGAACTGAATATGAAAGATGGCACTTCTGGCTCCTGGACGCTTTAATTGTTTTATTAATATGATTATAGGTGGTCTCTGGAAGTAAATTGTGCATATTGTCAGATAATATATCATTTTATTGAATCAGATGTGAGTATTTGCTCATGACTGAAAGATTTGCTTTTGTAATATAAGTAAATGTAATCTCGGTCGTGTTGCTAGATGCGTTTGCTACATTTGTCCAAGGTTTATTTCTAGCTGACCCTTAGAAAGAAATTTGTTATGCTCATATACACACTATAGCCATTAATACATTGTATTTCTCTCATTGCCTTTAGAATCTCCAGAGTCTTACGAATAAAAATGAACTCTTCGTGATGGAATCTAGGTTATCTAGTAAGATACATTTGCCAAGGTGTTTGATTTCTAAGTTTGCATTTTTTTTTTTTTTAAATTAGACAGCCCTCTAATTTCAAAACACCATAGAAAAATACCTACTTCACAATGGTTACTATACCCGAAGAAGCCAAATCACTTCATTATGCACTAAAAATACATTGGTTTATTTTTTTTTTAAATAAAAAATTATATTTCCAGGAATTTCTGTTTTTATTTTTTTCTTCCAGGAGCTCAGAGGTTATGACTCTACAAGCTGGAGATATGCTTTGCCAAATACAAAATTCTGTCTTTGTGTAAATCACAAGGTTTCAGTTGATGGAAGTATGGCTTTGTAACCCTTTGGCTTTGCAACACAGTTTATATAACCATGAGGTTATTATAAATATCTTATTGACAGTCACATGGTATATGTGTGGAAATGGAAAAAAGTCAACTGCATTTTTACAATAACATTAATAGGATAACACCTAAGTGCTTTTGTTTTTTAATTGTTTATTGTGTTGAAGCAAAAAGCAAAATATTGGTATTATGACACATATCATAATAAATATATTCTTACTAGGGTATGCCTATTTATAGTATAGGCCTAATTGCATTAATTACATTACGCCAGTATATAGTAACTATTACCTTTCATATTATGTATTGTTACATTAAGGGAGAATTAAAAGCTTGTTTACTCCAGGGGTGATTCTTAAGGAGGAGGAAGATACTTATCATTTGGGACAAAATTTACTAAAGTCGACAATTATTTTTATTTTATTTTTTTTACTTTTTTGCCAATTTATCGTAGATAAAACAGGCCAAAAATGGGGGTGAAAAGGTTTCAAACATAATTTTTGACCTTTTCATCAGTTTTTCTGGCAAAAACAGGTGAATAAATCATTTGACTTTAGTAAAATTTGCCCTTTATCTTTTACTCTCTAGCGCTGCCCCTGCTCTAAGTAACGTGCCGATGTTTTCTGCTCTTGACAGGTACTGCTTCTTCACTTCCTGTTCCTGTGAGTTTCACCAAATAGAGCAAGCACAGTAGCAGTTTTACATCAGAAAACCACTACAGCACTCGCCCTATTCAGCAGAACACTACTCGGAGTAGAGGCAGCACTGGAGATAAAAAATCCATTGGTAAGTATCTCCCCTTTAAGAATAATCCATAAACTGAACAAGGTTTTATTTCACTTTTAAAAGCATAAGTTTCTTGTATCACATCTGCACCATTTTTATTTTCAAGCAAAGCATTTTGTCAACTGAGCCATAGTTTTGCTTGCAAACTGCTATGCTACTATAAATGCTAATCTTATATTGCAGCTATTTAAAAGTTCCTGAAGCAATTTCTAAATGTGATAATTTTACAGCTGGAAGAGTCTGCTGCAATAAAGAAATATCTGTTAACATGATGAAATGTTAATCAGAATTTTGATTATTACTGTCATTTGTTCTGTAACAGTAAACAGGATCACCAAGTTGTAAAAGTTAATAAGGTTGTAGATATTAAAATGTTTATTTACATAAATTTTGTGATATTAAATAAAAATCATTAAATAAACAGACTTTTTTAAGCGAGTTTACTTTTTTTTTTGTTGATTTTTCTACTTAATATCTACTACACTAATTACAATAAGGTTAGTAACATCACAGACAAGTTTGATTAGATTATGAGGAAATATATGTTAAAAATTCACGTAAGCAGTCGCAAAATAAAAAAGTACATTATTATGGTTTACTTATCTTCATAAAGTACTTTAGGCATGTTATTATCCATTTAATCCTCACCTAAGTGGGATGCCTATAGATTCAAAATCTTTGGTCTGTGGGAGGGTCATTTATGAGTCCTGAGGGGCAGAATGCAGAACCAGCACTCTGTCTGGCAATAGGCAATATTTTTGTTATAAAGAAAAGTTTCAAAATGATTAAATAGGAAGTGCACAAAACATTTTGGGGAGGCACTTAACCTTTCTTCATAAGATGATGAACAAGGGACAAACAAACAGTTTAGCCTGAAATAACCTGATGAGACTAATCTCCTTTTAAAAGCAAATTAACAGCACTTCTTCTACTCTTTCTAGTGAGTGCCATTTAGGTCTCATGACTGCGGGAAGAAGCCAGATGGCGAAACGCGTCCAGTAAGAGGGGAATCACTTCCACCCTGCTTGTCAGACTTATTTCCTACAAACAATTTTTACCGATCGATGGGAGATTTTTCTGAATATACTTCACCTGCATTCAGTTCCTGCTGCCTTCCACTTCATGTATGGTAATGTCCATGAATTATTCCCAGCTTATAGTAATCCACCTGACTTATGTGATGCTAAGATTTTAGCGGCTTGGATTTCTGGTACATCTGACAGTCTCCCTTCAAATGTATACTTTGTGCTAGTTACAATATCCTTTACACAGCAGTGGTTTAGGTGTTTCCCCTCTTTTTTGTATGTGTATGAGTCTCCTGGAGGCCTATTTTAATTGTTTTTATCTTTTTCTTTGTTTTTTTTTTGTGTGCTGAGTTATTTATATTTGTTAAAAAATATTTGTTTGATTTTTTTTGCGCTTGATAATTGTTTTTTATTGCTTATTTACATACTTTTTCATTGCTTTTATGGCAATATTTATGTAATGGAACTTGAGTGCGCTGACGAAAAGGATTTATTTTTCCCTTTTGTTTAATTGTAGTTTCTTAAACCCTCAGCTGCACCTCCCCCCTTGTTTTACATATTGCTCGCCTGACCATACTTTCTTTTCTCTATTTAGGTCTCACGGCCATGAGTGAGACATTCCCAAATCAGTGGGGCTACATTTCTTCTATTTGATGCTCCCAAGGAAAGCTTAGTATAGCAAATAACAATAAGGGGGTTATTGACTCGTAAAGGTGTGAATTTGCCACTTCCTCAAATTTGGGTATTCAGCAGACTCTGTGATGTGGCAAATTTGCCAGCTAATGTTGGTTGCACACTACACGATACACTGCTACTGACTCGGCTGCAACTTTACTATGGGAATTCTAATGCAGTCACAGATTTACTATGGGAATTTACTATTTAGTCTTTAAGGAGTCGACAATCAGGGCATAGACACCCAAAGTGATAAGAATTCACTTTGTCAGTCGAATTCTTACTTTAGTCAATAACCAGCTAAATGCAGCATGTCAGGCCTCATTCCATGTTATATAGAACTCGTTGGGCAGCATAAATTATTTTCCTTTTTATTTTCTTCTATTTTCAGAATCCTTTCAGAAAAAGAGAGTTATTTAGCTCAACTAAGATATAAAATCAATTTTTTTTTCACAGAATCCGGCTCTCAAAAAGTCACATTGACAGCTACTGATAACGAATTCTCTGAATATCCTCTAGGGTTTGAAGGCATTGACTAAAAAGTTTTAGAGATATCTTTGACATATTATGTTTGTAAACTGTGAGGAAAAATACGCTTATAGAAATGCCCACCCCTAAAAGGGTGAATGTGAAAGAAGAAAATAAATAGAAATTATAGTAGAACATGTAACATGTATGGTAGAACATAGAAATATGTAGAACATACAGTCCTTATTTTGATATTTATGAGAGATAGATAGACATATATCCAAAAACTGACAAGATGTATTATCAATTTAAACAATTCAACATAAATATTAAGTAAATGTTCATTATGATTTTTCATTAATTGTTGAGCAGGAGAAAATGTATTTTCTTGTCCATTCCCTAGTCCATCACATCCCTCTCCACTCAATTGCTTGATATTTACATTTCAATATTTTTTAGTGCTTGTGGCCAATTACTGCTTAGTGCATGCATATTTATTATTAAATAAATTAATAGCTGAATTATGTACGTATGTGAAACAATGCGTAAGTATGAAACCTATGTAACATGTTGAATTTGCCACATTTCCAAAATAACAGTTTGTCAAATGTGCAGGATTGAGGAAGTGGCTAATGAATTTGAATTCAGACCTTGAAGCAACTGTTCGCTCTTTCATGATTATGTCTCATCACGACCATGAGAGGAGGTGCTAGCTCCTCTCCTTTGGGGTCACACTGGAAAACCAGCTGTATTCCATGCAGTGGATCTACCACTCACCTATATGAGTTCCTGAATGTAACTATTCTACATGCATATTATTCCTTGGACTAGTTCTGAACCTGTGGCTGCAAAATTTCCATTTGTTTACACAAATTCATCCTGTTCTCCAGTCACTAGTCCTATAAATATCAGTAAGGTCACTTCCTCATGTGTGTTTTTCAAACTGGTCAGTTCTATTTAGACTACTGAAGCTATTGTATCCTGTTTGATTCTCAGTGTCCCTACTTTTGCCTGTTTGACTGTGCTTATGGTCATGTGACTGTGCAATGGTCACATGATATTTTTCTCTCTCTAACTACATATTGATCTGAACTATTATCCTGTTCTTCACATTGGCATGCATTCTAACTTCGATCACTACAGCCGTACTTTTTCAAATGCGCATCAATGGAAATTTGGTCAGTATTGGTTTCATCTCTACTGTTCAAAAATCATGCACAGGCTACCTTAGTCAGAATATCATCACACCATCACACCATGTTTCCTGTACTCCACAGAGATTGTTACTGTTATTTATGTTTCTGGATCTCTTCCTCACATTTATATTTCATTGATAGATATAAAAAAAGATGAATATTATGATACTTGGTGATTCAGTTGTTATTGGACTAACTGTTAGATAGACAAGTTTGCAAGAGTTTTATCCTCCACTTATCAAGTCTCTGGAAAGTTACCAGACTTGATGTTTCAAAAAATTTTTTCCCTTTTAATATACTACCATCTTAATTGTAGTCACCTGACCTATGACTCACTTTCTGTCAATCACCTGGTAATATTCTAATTAGCCCAAAGAACCTTAACTCTGCCTGCTCACACTAGCTAGAGAATAACAAAGCAGGGAGATCAAATAAATGACATTAAAGCTGGCTGCATTATTGTGATACAGTAAATTCAGTATCATACCAATACTGCCTTCTTCATTTTGAGTTTTGTGTAGAGGACTACATTATACCCTACTGATATGAATGTTGCACCTAGTTCTGGGTTCTTAAGTTTGAAAATACCAAGTCTATGATCGCAGATTCATTCTTCAGATATAAAAACATACACTGCATTCTCATACTGCAGAGATCTATGTTATGGAGAATTCTCCATAACATAAGTACAAAAAAAAATGTTGCTTTTTTTCCCATTTTTTTCATTGATATGTTATTCATTTGCAAGTTCACTTTATGCTAAAATTAATGAAGGTAAATGCCAAATGAGCTGTTTTTAGTGACTGAAACCATTTTAATGATCCTCTCTGACTGCTGTTACATTGCATGTTTAATTAAATTAATTTTTCAGAAAATACATTATGTAAATTTAGTCTGGCGCTGCAAATTACAGTAGATGCACAAATCTTTTTTTCATTTCTTGAATAAATGAAATGCTGGCTGGCAAACAATGGTTGAGTGAAAAATGTACATTGTTTTTAGTTGTACAAATAAACCAAATCATTTCACTGTCTAGTTACATTTATTTGCAAATTCTGCTGAAACACAACAAATTGTGATTTGTCCAACTTGATATTTGTAGTGAAGGGTTCATTGCTTTGGAACTGATTCTGTGGGATTTGTTGGAAAGGAAATAAAATAAACATATTGTATGTTTTTAAATAGTAAAATGTTTTTAGACTAATTTAATATAAGTCAATCAAGTTCACCTTAGACAAAGCATATTATACAGTATTTAATCAATGGAAGGCAAATAGGGAGTCTGATTAAATCTCAGGCAAGTAAAAGGAGGTCAAGTGTTGCCTGTGCCTGTGTTAGTTGTTTCCAGGTACTTGTGGGTAATCTACTAATAAAGTGCCATTGTATGTGTGTGTTTGTAGGAGTGAGGTAGGGGACTCAGGCTGGAAGTTCCACTGGAACAGCAATTGATTAAAAAGCTGATGTGTAAAGATAAATGTTCATTGGAAAGTACTGCACATTTTCAAAATACTTTGGTCTCCAACTTATTTTCTTTTCAAAATGTATTGTCTACAGCAAAGCAGTAAAGTTTGATGGCTACAAACATTGTAAATGTTGAATGTTTCCAGACAAGATGAATTGCTTGAGTTTTCCCTATGCCGGACATAACTGAATTCTAGGATAAAACAATGACTCAACTGTGGGCTGCAGGTAATATGTCATCAGGAATGCCTTAGGGGCAAAATAAAAAACAACCAATCATAATCACTTGGAAAAAGATTAGATTATCCAGTGGAATAATTCAAATTCACACGGTACGTCAAATGGCCAAAAAAGACTAAATGTCAGGAGAATGTATCAGTTCCAACACAAGTTCAAAAAACAACAAAGGGAACCCTTATTTTGAAACAAATCAGAAGATGCATCCCACTGAAATCCACTAAAAAGGTGATCTCCAGGCTCAAAAGAAGATAAGGGCAAAATATATTTCCATACACCTTAACTGATGATTTTTACTTAAAAACGTGAAGTGCCTGTGTTTTATATTTTAAGAACCTAGCATGCTACATAACCACCTGCCATATTACTAGTGACCTGTGAACTATATAGCCAAATGTTTCAAAGGACTGGAGAAGATTTAAAAAAATCCTCATGGGTGAAATTTATTAAAGGCAAATTTTGAAATTTCGATTTGATTTTGATCAAAATTTCAATTGAAACTTCAAATTTTTTATCAAAATTTTTTCAAAATTCAATCAAAATTTTTCAAAATTCGATCGAAATTTCAAAATTCGCCTTTAATAAATTTCGCCCCTGGACTACAAAAATGACCAATTTTTTTCAACTTTCATTTTTTTATTGCAATTTTTTTTTTTTTAGCTTGCTTTAAATACATTATGAACCCATATGGTTATAAGTAGCAGCCTTCAAGGGAAAAAAAAGATATACAGTAGAATCTTCTCTATTAACAAGAAAAGAGTACTTGGCATAAATAACCCTAAGATAAGCATTAAAGTTATGGTTCAGCACATGAAAATGAATATCCTTCCAACCCTTGGCTGTTAAAAACAGAGACTATGAAAATGTAAAAAAAGTAGGCAGGCTCTACCAAGGGATCTTAACCTCTTCTTTTTCAAGTAGTTCAATAAATCATGACCAGATAAGTAAGAAGGCTCTAGAGCAGTCATCTATCCAGGGAATGTTCTTAAATGAAAAACAAAACAAAAAAACTATGTCTACTAAATGTAAAAGGGACAGATGCTCACAAATCGCAGACCTTCTAATGAATTCTCTGCATAAAATGGC
>WMED01008720.1:0-16734 GCA_019650415.1 Pipa parva | reverse complement strand
TTTGCATTGGAAGAGGGGTAGTCTTATACGGTGAGTATATCCCAAACTCTATATTTTAACAGAAAAAGTTGGGGGTCGTCTTATATGCCCAGTCGTCTTATATGCCAGAAAATATGGTACGTTTTCAGCATTAAACATAGTGGCAGTGTAACATTCTACAGTAAATTAGATCACTTCACAGCAGGGATATTAAACCTGTAACTCTTTAACTTTAGCTAAACACCAACTTCCAGCATCCAAACTACAGTACCTGCAGGTAATTGTGGCTCCCCATTCAATCGTGGATCTCCTTTACCCATGATTATTTTGAAATCTTGCATCTTTTTTTTAGATACAGGTCATATATAGTTTGACATTGCCATATCAAATTTTGGTACAAGAAAATCAGAAAAGTTTAGGTGGAAAAAACTTAAGCATTAAAAATACATTTTTCCATCAATATGTGCTGAAAATTAAATGAATCTTTACAAAACTTATAACTGAAAAAAAATACAAGTCAAGAGTTTTTGATGAAGAAAGTGAAGAAGAAATTTGAGGAAGCCCATTCTTGAGCCTCTATGATAAAAGTTAAAGGGGCACTATAGTGCTGATATAACTGCACACATACATATAAAAATCCTTTATACTAAGCCAATTGCTAACACAAATAGTTACAAAAACATTTATGGAAGACATAATACTTGCCGTTTATTTCCCTTAACTAGTTTTCCTGAGAGCTGACATTTTCCTCCCCCCCCCGCACATAAATTGGGCACATAAATTAAGCTTGTTTACAGATTAACAGAGGGAAAGATAACTTGTGCTCATGTGCTAAGTAGTAAGTAGGGTACCTTTTCATGGAAAACTGTCCAGTACACATCACACACACACATTTCCTGGTGCAGGAGTTTATCAATGCTGCAAACTCAATCATTCTGCGTCACATGAAACAACTACTGGGGAGAAACACTTCTCACTGAGGTATAGTCCTGCATATGTAAAGATGTATTTCGACTATAGTTCCCCTTTAAGTCAACAGAATGTAGGGTTTAAAGGCAAAATGTGGTCAGCAATGATCATTTGATAAATGAAGTCAAAAGGATATCATAGGAGTTCGATTTTTGAGCTCATAGATGTTAAAAGCATCAATGAACAAGTCTTGTTAATAAATGTACTTGTACCACACATCTGTTGTTCTTTAAGGGCAATATATAAAGATGGTGTCATCAAAGAGGTCTAACTTCCACATACCAATAATATAGCAGCAACAGGTAAGCAGTGACAAAATATCTATTGAAGGGGAAGCTTGTTGATTGACATTGCCTGTACCAGTTGTTAATGTTACTGATGGACTAAAGATTTCAATAAGTTTTCTTTGTTGATCATATCTTCAGGAGGGAAAGTGTGAAGTATCTAGCAGATACCTTTTTGTTGCATAGTCAGGTAATATGATAATTGTAACATAATTGAATTTGCAATATGCATTTTTTTGGGGGGGAGGAGGGGGGGTGTCAGACTAAAGTTTTTTTTCAGTATTTAACTACCACTAAAACTTTTTAAATAAAAAGTAAAAGAATGCATGAATCATTCGGACAATGATGAGATGAGTAAAAAGTAAAATATTAAACTGCAAATGAGATGCGATATCATATGTGATATCATATGATATGATGTGATTTTAGAAAATCCGTTAGATCGTTGACTGGTAATTAAGGTATTCTATTGTTAAGGTCTAGGATAATACCTTTACATAATACCCTGGGAAGGCAGCCAGTTGCCTTGTACATTTAGAACACCGAGTCTGGTTAGATAATAAAAGCTAGAACTGTTGTTTATTGTTAACAAATATTACATACAACTTATCCTGGCACTAAAGGAAAAACAATTCTATTACCTATAACTATTTAACGAATAACAATCCACTCTCCCAGATTTATAAAAAAAAAAAAAAATTTCATGGGATCAGATCAATGCAATTAGACAGGTTTATGCATTCACCCCAGGGGAAAGAAAGTGGCGACCCTCTCGTGTGTTCTTTTAATTTATTTGTTAACTCAACCTGTGTCACAAGCTGTCAACAAGAAACAACAAGGCAATATCATTGTAAACTACAGAAGTGCTTGAAAACATGAATTCAAAGTGTGCGGGGGGTGAGGTAATATCACCCACGACTCTTTAGACAAAAAAAAAAAAGTTTTAACACTTTCTGTAAAAGCAATGTTACATTTTTAAAATGAAGAACATTAAAAGATCAACATATATCTTATTTAAACCACTAACAACCTCAATGAAGGGAGATCTAATGTACCTGAATTAAACAGGATGAGGCAGATTCCTACATTATCTTGCTTGTTTTAAGAGAAGTTACGAGCGTAATTATTTTAGGAGAGTCTTTGTGACGTGTAGAGTCTATAGACGTGCCTGAGGGTGGTCATAACATTGCAATTAAAGTTCTGTTCTAGTTGCAGGAATGTAGGCTACACAAGTTAAGTGTGATATTGTTCTTTACATTTTCTTACAGTTTATTCCAAACACACACTCAGATTTCGGTGAGAGTTGAAGGGATCTAAAATTTTAGAAAAAAAAAAAAAGACTATTTGTAGTGTAGTGTCATTTTCTAAACATTTACTAATTTATGAGAATTGAACCAATTGGTATAAAGAAAGTAATACACGGTGAAACTGAAGCTTAAAGCCTTTAGTGATATCTCTGCCTTCACTCCAGGTATATGAGAAGTAACTACAACCAACTACTTCAATTTAGTGTTAGGCACAAAGCCCCCTCTACTTGATTATTAATCTATCTTGTACCCAGCATGCATCAGTGCTGTAATGAAGGCTGCGACTTCAGAATATAGTTTTGCTGTCATGTGATATCTTGAGGACTTCAGCACATTTAAAGGACCAATATTTTGTCATTTAACTACCTAGTTTTGGGTAGTAAATAGAAACACTTCAAGCATCATTCAGCCCCAGTCAAATCTATTTCTGTCTAGGGAACACACTAATTCTGCTATGAAAAGCAATGACACTGAAACAAGTGTAACATTGCTGTTATATTCAAGAAATATTAATAAAGGTGTCTTGTGATGGCCAGGCTATAATTGTATGTCAAAAATGCAAATGGGGTTGGAGATTTTAAGACAGTAGGTGAAAACCAAATGCATTTGTTAACATTAAGAGCAAGTTGGTTTGTATGCAGCAAAACACAAAAGGGGTTTATTCTCTAAAGTCTGAATTATTGCGAAAAAGTGTGAATTTGCCAGCTAAAGACAGTCACAATAGACTACTACTGTCGCTGTCGCATCTGTATAATGAGAATATTGTTGCAATCGTGACTTTACTATGGAAATATAGTCTTGGCTGCATTTTTTTAAAATTGTCGCAGTTGTGGATTGGCTATGGGAATCCGCTGTTTGAGAATTCAACACTTGAATAAAAATTATTTTTAATGAATATAAAAACCAGACAAAACCATACTCACATTATGAGCTTTACACAAATGTTATACTTATATATATACACTGTATATATACAGTATATACTGTATATATATGTATATATATGCCATATATATTATTTCTTCTTTATGCACACTTGAGCCTTATTTATTGGGTCACGTATTATCATCATTTATATCAAAAGGTCGTTTCATGAATATTTGATCACCACATTTATTCACTTACAAATTACTATTGCAGACACAGAGGGGCTGTTTCATTATATGAATGTATCATTCAGGTGGGCCACCTCCCCATATAGGAGATAGTGTTAAATACTGTCTTTTAGCATTTTTGGGTGATTTTTGTTTACTGATTTTTTTCACTAGCACATGTGGGTGTGGATCATTCAAGTGATCATTCCTGTTTTGTACAATTTAGTTACTCTTTGATAAGTTGCTATTGGCATTTTTTGTGCACTTTTTCACATATTTCTCGTATTTATGGTCTTCATTGGAGACGTTATTATATGGAAGAGCAGCACTTCAAAAGATTTACTGACACTTGTCTGATATAAGATATTTTATCATTCCCGATTTTGGACATATTTTAGAATTAATTGTATTTTACCAGTTTATACAATAGAATAGTTTTGGATCCAGGACAAAAAAAAAAATCAGATATAAACATTTAACTTCTTCGCTAAATTTATTGCGTAATGAAGTTAAAGGGCACCTGTCACCTCAAAACTAATACTAAATTAGGTTCTACTAATGAAATAAAAGTTTTTTGTTAAGATATATGTATTTTTAAAAAAGGACCTTTATACAACGTTTCTCTCTGTCATCTTCCCTGTCAGCCTGACTTTTATTTCCCAAGTCAGGTTGGGTGGGGCTAAATGATGATTGACATTATAACTCCTCCAATCAGATCCCTGCTAAATCATGATTTAAGGAATCTGATTGGAGGAGCTATAATGTCAATCATCATTTAGCCCTGCGCTGCCAAACCCAACTCAGGGAATGAAAAGTCAGGCTGACAGGAAAGATGACAGAGAGAAACGCTGTATAAAGGTACATTTTTAAAAATACATATATATTTACAAAGAAGTTTATTTCATTAGTACAACCTAAATTAGTATTAGTTTTGAGGTGACAGGTGCACTTTAAAATTGAATTCATAGGAGAGATGGGTTGCTTATAAATTTACACACCTAAACATCAGATATCATCTTTTCTCCAGTAAAACTTAGATTCCAATATAGATGAAAGACGTTGTAAAATGCCAATGGATGTTTGCATATTTGATTGATTAACCTTATAATTGGAAATCTTTTCAAAATGAACCAATGTTTGCATTAATCCAGGGAAAATAATTAATTGGTTTGGGTAGTAGCAGAAGTACATTATTGGCATATTTATGCATTGGAATACAGGCCAGGTTTATTCTCCGAACTTTATTCTCCCTTTGGTCAGATCAAAAATCTGTAGAAGCAGGTTTTCTGTGCTAAATGTTTGATAAAAATTACATATTGAAAGCTATAAGTGATATTACGAAGCACTGCAGATGAATAGGAATATAATAATACTACAACAGTCAAAATTTGTGGATCCAGATTTAGTTTTTTAAGACCTGGGCATATATACCTCTATTGGACCCAGTCAAAGACTTTTTCCACATCAGGTCAGAGGAGAAGCATTAGTGATTTATTGTTGTAGGACACTTGAATAAAAATCAGCAAAACATATGACATAATCAAGGGCCTTTAAACAAAAACAAAACAGGTCCACTAGGGCTGGCAGAAACTATTGAAAATGTGTGCCAAGGATGTTGGCATTCAGCACTTACTACAGCACAATAAATTGACTAGTTTAACTGGCCAGACATTTTGAATAAGCCAGAAACTCTTGGCTTCCTTGGGTATCATTACAATAGCCACAGTCTATGTTTCCTTTAGGAAGTGGCTTGAGTTAAATGAAAGTAGGTGGTGTGATAAGAGAATATTAATGAAGGTTTTGTAGTAGAATGGAAGAAAACCGTTTATGCCCAGTGCTTTGCTTGAAGGCAGAGATTTCATTGTTGCTGCTAACTTTAATTGAAAACTTGGAATGCATGGCATTTGTTGCTATAGTGAGTGGGTGTAAATTACTGATTTGTTGTTGAGTAGGTTGCTGTAAAAATGAGTCTGATTCCAAGTTATATAATTTTCCATTAAACTCAGAAAAATATAAGCTATTTAGAGAGGGTTTTTAATGCTAGCTTTATTTTTATCAATAACTTTTAACTTTCACTTAAAGTGAAGTATCCTTGCGATATTATGCTTGTATTGTTTAATGCACTTTCCCATGTCTGTATTATACTTGTATTGCTGAACTGTACAGCGCTGCATAAATCTGTGGTGCTTTAAAAATAAAATTATACATACATACATCTCTGCAATACCTGTTTTGTTATCAAGTGTGATGCCGTTTTGTCATTGTGATGATGGAATATTTTAAAGTTTTCTAGGGCTGTATAACATTCTTTCATGGGTAACATCTATATTTGTTATTCATAGAAGCCAACAAGTTTCCCAATTTAACGACCGTAGTACTCGCGAACACGCCCAAAGCCGCAAACCGCCAAAAACGTAGTGAATCATATGATCATGCAAAATCCGGGCATCTGGTCCAACACAGATCTCTCTCCATCCAGTAATGCAAATATACAAAGTAAAAATAGACCCAAGAAGTCTGGAATAAAAATCCTCAATGCTTTATTGTAATATCCAATAAAACCAACTCATCACTGGAAAAAAAGATGAAATCCAAAAAAGGTAACACAGAAGGTAAAAGCCTTACATGTTTCAGTCCAACAGGACCTTATTCATATTCATATAAATATTAGTTAAGAGTCTAAAATAAATAGTGCTTACTAGAGTGACCATACCTCAAGGAGGAGGGGGTAACAGAGTATTAAACTAAGACAAGAGAGTATAGGTAATACCTTTTATTGGCTAATGGAATAGATGGTAAATGCAAGCTTTCGAGGCTCCTAAGGCCTCTTCATCAGGCAATAATATGGAACCTTCTCAGTTCCATATTACTGCCTGATGATGATGATGATGAAGAGGCCTTAGGAGCCTGGAAAGTTTGCATTTATCATCTATTCCGTTAACCAATAAAAGGTATCACCTATACTCCCTTGTCTTTGCTTAAATTTATGGCTAACACGGTGCATAACTCTACTGCCAGAGTATTAACCTTATACACAACATTCAAATATGTGTCAAACTGTATTTGGGAGGCAGTAGAGTTTTGCACCATGTTAGTCATAGATTTAAGCAAAGAAAATGGAGTATAGGTGATACCTTTTATTGGCTAAAGGAATAGATGGTAAATGCAAGCTTTTGAGGCTCCTAAGGCTTCTTCATCAGGCAAACTGATGAATGCCGGATGAAGAGGCTTTAGGAGCCTCAAAAGCTTGCATTTACCATCTATTCCGTTAGCCAATAAAAGGTATCACCTATACTCCCTTGTTTTTACTGTATTTGAGATAAACATCTTATAGTTGCACAACAAACAGGACCAAGAATGGTCAATCATAAAAAAATTGTAACAAACAGAAATAAAGTAAATAAATTAATGCCATGTTACACCCCAAAGGTGTGAATTCACCAGCTAAAGACAGTCGCAATAGACTGCTACTGTTGCAATCGTGACTTTACTATAGAAATATTGTCGCAGTCTCCACTTTACAATGGAAGAAGTCACAGTTGTGGATTTGCTATGGGAATCCTCTGTTTGAGAATTCAACAGTCAAATTCAGACTTTAGAGAATAACCCCTCAAATCTAGATTTTATCCAGTTAATGCTCGCAGTTCAGCAATTGATGTTTTTCAGGAAATGGGTGAGAAGGATCTTATTTCCTTTATTCAAGACCACATATAAATATTGTGGTAACAATTTAATCTTCTTACGGGCCAAGGCTGTTAAACAACTTAAGGATGACACTTCTATTATCATCTATCAGGCTTATAAGGGAAGTGCTGCTGTGGTGTTGGAATAGGACATATTATCAAGAGGAAGCAATTAAGCAGTTAACAAAAAATCAGGAAATGTATGTTAAACTTTCTGAGAATCCTTTGGATAAGTTTAACAAAGAGTTACATTGTTTGATTATGGGTTTAATATAAATATTTTTTCTCAAGATCAAGTTGAGACTTTTTTTGAGGATTATCCAAACGATCCAGCATTTTCATCATTTGTCAAAAATTCATAAAAAATTATATTGTCCTGAGGGACACCCTATTATTTTGAAAATAATTTTGACTTTGAAGTTTTGAAAATATAAATGTTCTAAATCACTTTTGTGTTTGCGCGAATGGATGTAATTCCTGATACTTTATGAGCTCCTTCCTTCGAGACTCATACTGCTCCATCTGTCTAGAATATGAGATGCCTTGATAAAACAGAACAGGATTAAAAAAAAACTAAACTCAATTATCTGAATATCTTAAGTTTCCAATTATCACATTTACAGCATTGCCTGGAACTGAATGAATTTCAGCAGTTGCGTGGGACTAATAAATAAAAGATTAGCTAAAGCACAGTAAAATTCAGAGTTTTGGTTAATCTGGATATATTCAGACATATCCCTATTTAAGCTTGAGTAAATAATAAAATATCAGCATTCCATTAGAAGCAGAGTCCAGTGTAAAGGAACTATATGTAATGGTCTCCTCGGTTGAAATAAACAGAAGAACGAAACATCACAGGTCTTCTCCAGTAAGAGTAAATGTAAGAAATTTTTCAGGACCTGCATTAAAGAAGAAGTGCAACCTGTTTCAGGGGTGATTTTTAAGGGGAAAAATACTTATCAGATTTTTTTTTTTTTTTTCAAATTCTGTTTATTTACTTTTCCCCTTTAATAATAACATACATATATATGGGGGTTATTCACTAAAGTCCAAATTGTTGCTTATAGGTGCGAATTCACCAGATAAAGTCAGTCGCAATAGGCTGCTACTGTTGCAGTTGCATCTTTATAGTGAGAATTTTGTCACAGTCGTGACTTTTTTATGGGAAAATTGTCGCAACTTTTACAATGGGAAAATTCTTGCGGATTTACTATGGGAAACCGCCGTTTGTGAATTCGACAGTCGAATTCACACCTTAGTGAATAACCCCCATAATGTTTCAATATTCTTTACAGTGTTACATTTCGTTTATATTGTTTTGAACAGTAAACAATCAAATCAAACTTTGAACAATAAACTTTGTGAGTTTTCCCGTTTTTGAAATTGTCGGTTTTGTTCTTGTTTATTTTTCAGGTGCATATTCTGTTTTGTGTTTTTGGTTTTTGTTTTAGGCACTCGTAGTATGCTCAGTGTCCTGTTTCTCATTAGTGCCGAAGACATTTTATTTTTTTCCCCTTTTTTTCAATGAAAAATTTAGTAAAAGCGGAACAAGAGGTTATTGCTAAATATTTTAATATTTCTGCTCCCCCCCCCACCCCGGGTGTCTCTTTACATCACTCTTCTTTCAGCTATGGCTCCCATACCTGCATTCATTTTTTTGGGTGAACCCTTTGAGTATATATAATTTTGTGGCTTGGAATCACCTTATCATTTTGCTATGCCTCTATCGTTGGGGCTTGTATAGCTTTCCAGTTTATGGCAATACGTTTTTTTGCAGTTAATAATGCCTGTGCTAAATATGTTTGTGTTGCCACTTTGATTGCTATTTCGTCATCCATATTTAGTAGTATAATTTCGGAGTCAAGCGGTATATAAGTAAATAGCATTTGTGCTACAGTTTGTGTTTTTTCCAAAATTCTATTATTTGTGGGCATTCCCATACCATGTGCATGAAAGTAGCTGTCTACATCTAGGACACTCACCTGGTATATTCGGTGATATTAGGTGCAGTCTATGCTGTGTTAGGTATGTTTGATGCAAGTATCTAAATTGAATTAATTTATCAGACTTTGGCCCTCGTTCACCATAGTGCGAAGTGAGCCACGAAGTGTTCAGCTCACTTCGCACATGGTGTTATGCGCATGCTGATGTCCTGTGCGCGGACATCAGCATGCACATTAAAGGGATTCCCCTCCCGGCGAGAGCACTCGAGTCTCTTCGTCGGGAGGGGAATCCCTTTAATGCGCATGCCGATGTCCGCGTGCAGGACATCAGCATGTGCATAATACCATATGCGAAGTGAGCCGAACGCTTCGCGGCTCACTTTACACTAGGGTGAATGAGGGCCTTTAATACTCCAGTTATGTCTCCAGCTCTTAGTAGCTTTCTGATTTCTTCTGTTCTTCACTTCCTGTTCCTGTGTGTTTCAGTGAATAGAGCAACCGCAGTAGCAGTTTCAAAAAACTTTACAGCTACTGCGCTTGCTCTATTCATTCCAGCGCTGCCTCCTGCTCTCACTAGTTTGCCGATTTCTTCTGCTATTGTCAAGCATTGTGATTCTCTTCTCTTCCAGTTCCTGTGCGCTTTGGCAAATAGTGCAAGTGCAGTAGCAAATTTCTGATGTAATTAGTAAACTGTCATTGAAAATAATAAACAAAAAAAACACAAAGAAGAAGAGGCGGCATTGATGAAAGGAGAGAAAATGTTTGCAGTTTTTCTTTACCTTTGCAAAAAGATATGGATTAACGGATCTTATGCTGTCCTGTGATCAGTGGTGTTCTCATTGCTATTGGAAATTATAGTTTAAAAGTTTGGTGTGTTTCTATGTAAATAAAAACCTTTTTTCATTTTGGCACTATAACTCAAGCAGTGCTGGTTCATTTTACAATGTGCATATACAGGGGTTAGACAAAAAAAACTGAAACACCTGTCATTTTAGTGTGGGAGATTTCATGGCTAATGGTACATTGTGTTTGCTAACTGTGTAAGAAGGCTATTGGATGTTTTGAAAACCCTTGTGAAAGTATGTTAGCACAGCTGAAAACAGTTTTGCTTATTAGAGAAGCTATAAAACTGACCTTCCTTTGAGCTAGTTGAGAATCTGCGATTTGTGATTAAACTTGGAAAATGGCCAGAAAAAGAGAACTTCCATGTGAAACTAGACAGTCTATTCTTGTTTTGAGAAATGAAGGCTATTCCATGTGAGACTAGACAGTCTATTCTTGCTTTGAGAAATGAAGGCTATTCCATGTGAGAAATTGCCAAGAAACTGAAGATTTCCTACAATGGTGTGTACTATTCCCTACAGAGGAGAGCACAAACAGGCTCTAACTAGAGTAGAAAGAGAAGTGGGAGGCCCCACTGCACAATTGAGCAAGTACATTAGAGTCCCTAGTTTGAGAAATCGACGCCTCACAGGTCCTCAACTGGCAGCTTAATTAAATACTACCCACAAAATGCCAGTGTCAACGTTTACAGTGAAGAGGCGACCCCCAGAATGCTGGCCTTCAGGGCAGAGTGGCAAAGAAAAGGCCATATCTGAGACTGGCTAATAAAGGGAAAAGATTAATATGGGCAAAAGAACACAGACATTGGACAGAGGTAGATTGGAATAAAGTGTTATGGACAGACTAATCTAAGTTTGAGGTGTTAGGATCACACAGAAGAACATTTGTGAGATGCAGAACAACTGAAAATATGCTGGAAGAGTGTCTGAAGCCATCTGTCAAGAATGGTGGAGGTAATGTGATGGTCTGGGGTTGCTTTGGTGCTAGTAAAATGGGAGATTTGTGCAAGGTTAAAGGGATTTTGAATAAAGAAGGATATCACTCCACTTTGCAATGCCATGTCATACCCTGTGGACAGTGCTTGATTGGAGCCAATTTCATCCTGCAACAGGACAATGACCCAAAGCACACCTCCAAATTATGCAAGATTACCTCAGCAAATTAGCAGCCAGAATGTCACAGGTCTGCAATGCTGTAATTGCTGCAAAGGGAGCATTCTTTGACAAAAGCGAAGTTTGAAGCAAAAAATTATTATTTCAAATAAAAATCATTATTTCTAACCTTGTCAATGTCTGGATTATATTTCTATTCATTTTGCAACTCATTTGAAAAATAAAAGTATGTGTTTTCAGGGAAAACACAAAATTGTCTGGGTGACCCCAAACTTTTGAACGGTAGAGAGTATATATATATATATTCACATACATATTACCTTGCATTGGCTTATATATAGTACTGTGCTGATAATCTGGAGAGACTGCTTTGATAACAATGCAGCCCCATAGCCATATAAAGCAAGTCAAAGTTATAAACATTGCCTGTATCTCAGTCGTAAAGCAACATATTACTGCTGTGCTGGTAAATAAAGGATGGGCACCCCTTAACGCAAAAATAAATAATGTTGACTTTTCTAAAACAGTATACAATGTATGGAAAACATTTAAAAAAAAAATCTAATCATAATACTCTTCAAGGATTGTCCAAATCTCCCAGAATGCTTAGCACAAATAGCTTCCACCCTGAATTCTCCTTTAATGGCATTCAGCATTAGCTACTGCAATGAGGCCAATATCAGGGGCCAGTGAAATGAGCCAGTGTTTAGGTTTTGCCCTTTCCTCTGCTACTATGGAAACAGGCTTAAGTATCCCAGTAATGCACTTCCCATCAGGGTCCCCTGTTTAAACACTGTCCATAAGCTCCGCACATGTGACAGTTTCTGGGACTCGCTGGGCGGAGGAATCTAGTCAGGGAAGCGAACTATTTTCTTTCGCGCCTCAGGCTCACCTATTTGGCAATGGGAAGAGACCGCTCCCCGGTGCACCATTCCCACTGTGACGTCACAGCGAGGTCCAGCCCAGCAGTGACTCACTTATGGTTCCACGCTTTGTACAAGACGGGGGTAACGCCCCCACTCCCACCTGGCCATTCACAGCAGCGCCTGATCATCTCCCCAGCCCGGCCGACCAATCAGCAAGCACAGCGCGCGCTCGGATGATCCCCATTCTCACACCTATTCCCCGCCCGCGGATGAAATGCTGGAAAAGCCCCAATTCAATCCGTTCCCAGGTCTTCATTTACTGAATGGGCCCCGGGGCTGCCAGGTTACCTGCCCAGGTGTCCCAGCCCCGCCCATATCTGCCTGCCGGTGCCAACAAGCTGATGGATGTCCTTGTATAGGAGGAACCACGTGTTGTTACAATCAGTGTGGGGGTGAGGGAAGCTGCAAATCCCTGGGATGACACAAATCATTAAACTAGCACAGCTTTTATGTCATCACAATGGCCAAGGTGTGCACAGAGGGTAAAATCTACACCTCACCCATCAGACAATATTATTTTCTTTCTGAAGGAGTGTCTGGGACACAATCATTATTGTGTTCTCCCAACATAAGAGTAAATGCCAGCGTCCTGTGTCCCTCAGGGGTTTCTGGGAGCTGTAGTACCACAGCAGGTGTAAAACAGGTTTGCAAACCTTCTACCTGTAAACTCAAGGGGTGACATTTGTGATATAAAATTAGTTTTAGGATGGACATCTTGTTTTAAGACTTATATCCAAAAGAAGGGAAACAGACAGGCCAGGTAGTGAACTGCCAAGTACCATGATTCACGTGAAGTGAACTACCAAGTATCACGATTCACGTGAAGTGAACTGCCAAGTACCACGATTCACTTGAAGTGAACTACCAAGTACCACGATTCATGTGAAGTGAACTGCCAAGTACCACGATTCACGTGAAGTGAACTACCAAGTATCACGATTCACGTGAAGTGAACTGCCAAGTACCACGATTCACTTGAAGTGAACTACCAAGTACCACGATTCACGTGAAGTGAACTGCCAAGTATCACGATTCACGTGAAGTGAACTACCAAGTACCACGATTCACGTGAAGTAAACTGCCAAGTATCACGATTCACGTGAAGTGAACTACCAAGTATCACGATTCACATGAAGTGAACTACCAAGTACCACGATTCACGTGAAGTGAACTGCCAAGTACCACGATTCACGTGAAGTGAACTACCAAGTACCACGATTCACGTGAAGTGAACTGCCAAGTATCACGATTCACGTGAAGTGAACTGCCAAGTATCACGATTCACGTGAAGTGAACTACCAAGTATCACGATTCACGTGAAGTGAACTACCAAGTATCACAATATATCACGATTCACGTGAGGTGAACTACCAAGTGTCACGATATATCACGATTGACGTGAAGTGAACTACCAAGTATCACGATATATCACGATTCGCGTGAAGTGAACTACCAAGTGATTTTATTCACGTATCATCTTACATGTTTCAGGCACTGGGCTCTTTAAATCACTTGGTAGTTCACTACCTGGCCTGTCTGTTTCCCTTCTTCTGGATATAATTGCTACTTTACTATGTCGGACGTACCGTGGGAACAGCAGCTTTTTCCTATTTAAGGAGACTCCTATTATACAATTATTGTTTTAAGACTTCATCTGGTTTATGTATTTCTACGTCAAAACTCATTAAATGCAGTCGTTTCCTTGTATGTATATTAGCAAAATGCTATCATTTTACTAACAATGGTTAAGTTTATAGCGATGGTCTATGTTAATTTGATCTCATTGAATTATTAATGTTTTTTTTTTTATGTTACAAACCTCTCCTGTTTGTATAGTGAACTCATATTGCTATGTCTGTCAACCTACCAATCAGCCACTGGTTTTATAGGGCCACTAAGACTACAGTATGCAAACACATGATAGACAACTACATGCTTCCAACTGTATGTCAGTGGTTTACAAAGGGCCCTTACTTGTGCCAGCATGACTGTTCCCATATGCACAATGCGAGACCCATAAAGACACCATTTATTGTGGAGCAAATCTTATTGCCTTTAGAGATCAGACCCCATCACACGGATGGAGTGGAATGCTGACTGAAAGCCAGACTTTTTTGTCCAGTAGCAGAGCCTGATTTTACAAACACTCCTTTTGGTTGAAATTTCATTATTGATGTTAAAAACAAGCTTGAAATGTAACAGGTTTTCTCCCATAAATGAATGTATGGATTTCCAACCCATGTTGAGTGATTTATTAATCACAGATTCCCACAGACGTACGGCATAATGTGGAATCCAGAAAGGTGGAGGCTATTATCCATGAATCATATATACTTGTATATGTTATACATATGTATTCAAAGAGAAATATTGCTTCTTCACAGACAGACTGCAAGAGGTGGAGGAGAGCTATATATCATTAGGGGTATATTAGGTAATGAAACATGGTACCATAGATTATAAGACAGAAAATAGAAACAAGCCCAATCAGTTCAGCCTATTAAATTGCAATGTTTATCTAGAGGAAGGCAATAAACCCAGAAAGGCAAAACCCAGTTATCCTCATCGGAATAATTCCCTGGATCAAGAATATATTATATAGTATAATATTCTTACAATCAGGACATGCATTCAGTCCTACTTTGAACTCTTTTATTGAATTAATCATGACCACTTCCTTGGAGAGTTCCATAATCTCTCTGCTCTTACAGTAAACAACCCCTTTCTGTGTTGGTGCAGAAACTTTCCCCTAGACTTGCAAGATGCCCTCTTCTTATACTTACAATCCTAGGTTTAGTTAGGTAATGGGAGAAAACTTATATGGTTATTAGGTCACCTCTTAGTTATCTTTTTCTTAGACAAAATAACACAGATTTTGTTCATCTTTCTTGGTACTGTATTTTGCCCATTCCTTTTACTACTTTAGTAGCCACCCTTGAACTCGCTTAAGCTCAACTACATCTTCCTTGTGCACTGGTGCCCAAAACTGCACACAGTATTCCATGTGTGGTCTGACCAGTGCTTTGTAAAGTAGTATAATTATGTTCTCGTGCATCTATGCCACTGATTCTATTTGCCTTGGTAGCAACTACTTGACACTGGTTGTTACAGTTAAGTTTATTGTCAATTAAAATTACTAAATCATTTTCTATGTTTGTCTTGACATGAATTTCCTTTCCCCCCATATGCATAACCTTACATTTAACAGTGGTGAACCTCATTTGCTGCTTCTCTGCCCAGTTCTCCAACGTATCTAGGTCTATTTGTTATAGAGCAGGGATGGCGAACCTATGACACGCAGAGCCCTCTCTGCTGGCACGCGAGCCATCACCAAACCCTGCCTTCAGTACAGGCCGCGGACCCGTTCTGACAGTTTTCAGGCCGGATCTGTTGCCTACACTGAAGGAGCGCATGCTCGCAGGGGAGCTCTCCTCCCCCGACACGTGCGTGCTCCTCCCCCCGATGCTGGCGTGATGATGTCACTTACCAGCGCCGGCACTTTGGGGGACGCGCTAATGGGTGACATCACCTTTTTGGCTCTCCGTGCCAAAAAGGTTCGCTACCCCTGTTATAGAGTGCCTTCCTCTTTTCCATTAACTTCTTTACACAGTTTAGTATCATCTGCAAAAATTTACATTTTAATATGCAATCCTTCAACAA
Source organism: Pipa parva (assembly GCA_019650415.1). Lineage (NCBI taxonomy): Eukaryota > Metazoa > Chordata > Amphibia > Anura > Pipidae > Pipa > Pipa parva. The sequence continues at coordinate 934 of WMED01008720.1, read as the reverse complement.
AGTTAACAATGAATATAATGAAGAGCTAAGGGCCCATGTATTAATATAGATATAGCACAATACATGATATTATATTATAATATGCTTTATATGTACATACAATATGACAAATTATTATACCATTTGCAAGCTTGTGCAAATAAAAATAACAGGCATGAGGACCATGCCCAACAAGATCTTACCATCCAATGGATTAAATGTATTTAGTCACTGACCTTGGTAAACAGAGATTCGATTGCTGTTGTCTACAGCATGCTAAACATTCATTTAAAGGGAAATTTGCCATTGATAGCATGTTTTTTAGCACAGCAATATTTTAATATTCTGGGATTTTAGCATTGCTAGTCATTTTAATGCAGAAAGTATGAATTGTTACTTGACACAGCACAGCTACAAATACCTGTAAGAAACTGGCATTCTTTAAAAAGCTTATTACCCTATCCACAAATTCCAATATTCTAGATCTTTAATCCATTTAATATAATAAATGTCAATGATCGTCTACCATGTTTATAAAGGGGAGGTTATAATGGTCAGCATCATTTTTCAAGGTGAATTGTATGATTGTATTTATCACCTTCACTTCTGAAGGTCACTGGCTTGTCAGTTGTTCACTACTGTATATTGTTGGCTGTACACTGGAGCAGGTAGTATTAGACCATTAAAGTACACTCACTGGCTTCAGCAAAGACATGAAAAAAAACTCAGACACCAGAAAATGTATCTGTTCAGCTGGAGGTCAAAGTTTTATTGGTAAGCACTTTAATAACTTGGGTTAAAGACATTTGGCTCCCACCTACAGTACATTACACCTGGCTCCTTGCCTAGCACTGTTTGGATATGTACAGATGCCAGAAGTGATGTTTTTTTCCCCATTTTCCTAAATGGTCAATGCAAATGACAGTCAGTATAATTTTTAAGTCATGAACTATTA
>WMED01008719.1:0-16734 GCA_019650415.1 Pipa parva | reverse complement strand
TATCATCCCTTTAACCAGGTGCGGCTCAGTATTGAATTAGAGCTATGTAGCTGTATTTTCTTTACCATGTCATCCCTTTAACCAGGTATGGCTCAGTACTGAATTAGAGCTATGTAGCTATATTTTCATTACCATGTCATCCCTTTAACCAGGTGCGGCTCAGTATTGAATTAGAGCTATGTAGCTGTATTTTCATTACCATGTCATCCCTTTAATCAGGTGCGGCTCAGTACTGAATTAGAACTATGTAGCTGTATTTTCGTTGCCCTGCAGGATGTATTTGTAAATGATATCTTGTTAAAGTAATGATCTGATCTGCACATTAAAAAGGCTTATTCATGAAAGTTTGAATTCCCACGTGTAGCAAATTCATGCCTTTGTGCAGCTATGCTCAGACAGATGCAAATTTGCTACTTCTTATTCACTAACCAGAAGTTCCCTTTGGCAAACAGAGATAGATTCTATACAAAGAATTGTCAGGCATATGCATAATTTATTACATTAATGACAAAATATGAATAGACAGGATTGACTATAAGGAAGGACATTGTCCCCAGTTTAACACAATTTGATCACCACTATTGTGACCATATTAAAGTCCACCTACATTGTAACAAGTGTTATTTACATCCCTATACAACAGAATTCATAGTTCATGCTGTCATTTGAGTGTACAGTAATTTTACATCAAACCAGCACTTTACTGCCATCAGCCCCACTTTACCACTTTGAACTGGTGAAGTCAATCCTTGAATTTGGAGCAATAAACATTGCTGAATTTGCATTTGACACACCACAAAATTTTGTAAGTAGATAAAAGTCATGTGCATGTGCAAAGTAATGTAAAAAGGTGCATACGTTTTTAACCATAATAAGATGGCAGATTGGATGTGAATTATCAACATCATAGAGTTTACTTAAGAACTTAGAAGTGGAGAATTGTTAGGATTCTTGCATTGAAAGGGGTTAACTTCTATGTTCCCTCTGACCAATCAGATGGCCCCACAGGTTTTTTAACTGGTCCACTCCCCCAAACCTTTGCCACAATATTTTGGTTAGGTTCTAACAAGGTGATTCTGGTTCGTTTGTTAATATTCAGTGTGTGTTTAAGCCTTTGTATTCTGGTTAGGTTACTTTCTAGTCTGGGTGTCGGTAAGTTTGTTTAGTTAAACCTTTTGGTGTTTTATCCGGCGTCTTTCCCCTGCTCAGTGGGTTAGAATTGAGTGTGTTTGTTCAATGCTTCCCACTAGCTGTTTCCGCCTCCCCTTCGGCGTCCTGCTTCGCCATTCAAGGTTTCTCTGCTGGTGAGTCCCAACTGTTTTGTTATTCCCTTTCTTTGTTGTGCTTGATTTTAAAGGGGAATTTGCTACGTGATTTTAAAGGAAAATTTGCCAAGTTATGTTAAAGGGACATTTGCCAAGTCTTGTTTATCCTGTTTTAGCAGTGTTCCGTTGGTAAGGTTAATTGGGTCGGAATCAGGTGAAGAAGCTAATTAAATCCTGCACATCTTGCTTAGGGGATAGTGAAGTACCCCTGAATTCTCCTGTCCCAACGGAACCCTTGCCCTTCAGAACTCAGTCCCCATTTATGTTATTTTAACCCCTGCCCTGTTAAAAGTTATTTTCTGGTTAAAGACATAACTCGCTTTTGCCAGTATCCAGTCACTGGGGTCCAAACCTCTAATCTTTTATAGTTAGTTTGACAAGAATAGACACAAATTAACAAATTTACATGACTGTTTGCACTTTAATGCCTTACAACCAAGTATAGAGATGGAGCTGATTACTGCAGATAACCATGTTTTATGAAGATAAATGACTAATTATCCATACAGCCTTCATGTTTATAGATTTTTCACTGATAAAAGGATGAAGTGGTAAAACCATACCTTTAAAACTAATATGTATAAAATACACATAATGCCGGGCTGATAGGACATTAACTCGTATAGCTGGACTGAAAACCTCTGCAGTCTATAGTGCCATCTCAGAGCATATTAGTAACAAGCTTTGCAGTGTGGGGGAGGGGTATGGTTAATTTCTGATAAATGCATCATATGAAAATGCAACTGTCTTACACACAATCCAAATTCCACAGTGCAGTGATCTTGGCTATAAGTTAGATTTAATTACCAGTTGTGACAATATTTTTAAGTCAAAATATTTTCCCCCAGTCCCTGAGAAGTACAGATTGAGCATGTGCAGGGTCACTGTCCAAGGAAGTAGGGTTTTATAGAGAATAAAGATTTCTGCCTCCAGTGACAACTTTACAGGCATCAGTGTTAAATGTTATTGGGCTAATGCACATATCAGCTGTTGTAATAAGCCCTATACATTTTCCCTTTAAGAGATTTTTGTCATCAGCAATAAAGCTGAGGCCACAGAGAAAATGTTAAATACTCCATTTAAAGGTTGGGGATTTAAAGAAAGGGGTTTTTTTGTTTGTTTGTTTTTTGTTTGTTTTTTAAGCATTAACAGAGCATTTATTTTGACATTTGCAAAGTTTTTCCATGTATTTACAGACCCTAAACATAGTTTCTCTAGTTGTAATAGTGTCTCCAGCAAGCATGAGATTTCTTCATGTCAATAAAAGATAAGATTTTTCCAAACGTTACCATTTTTTTTTTGTTTTTTGATCTGTGACAAGAATTATTTTTACCAGATTTAAATGTCCGTGAATTTGGATGGTGCCTTGTGCAATATTAACCCACAATTCGCTTTTGTCAATAACCCCCTCCCTTCCTTTTATGAAACTTAATAGACACTGGCCCACTAGGGTGGGTCTTTTAAAAGGTATATAGGATGAATGATCTGAGGGTACAGAAGAAGGATAGTAGCGGAAATAGGGAAAACCTAGGAAATGAACCTAATAAAATTATGGTAAGTATGTTAACATTTTTACATTTGTTTCTTGTTGTAGTGGAGGATCGATTGCTAGTTGGAGTATGAAAATAATTAATTTCACCTTTTGGGAATCCTAATGACAGCAATACCCAGTCATGGTTCATTTCTAATCCAACTATACACTGGGTTGATTTGTATAGAGATTACTGAAATTGCTGGACCTAGTCCATTACTGTGTTATTGTATACTGGGTGTTTATTTTGGAAAATATCTAGTTATTTCTGGAATAACAATATACAGTAAGTGGGTCAGACTGTATAACATCTATATCTATCAGGCATGCTCTTGTCATTTATGATTTTCTAGTGAGTGGTATGTCATAATAGTTATAAATAGGACATTTCTAAAAGAACAGGTATATTCAAAAAGCTATTCTTGTCTCAATATATTAAAGTGTAAGTAAAGTTATTGACCAAACTATACATATATATTATATTTATAATGTAGAAACATAAACTTAAACATTGAAAATTAAAAACTATTTTGTGTTTGAGTTATCACCTCTTAATCCAGCAGTCTTTCTCCTCCTGCATTAATATGTACTTGCATTTCCTGTATAATGCTCAGAAGTCACCTCCCCCTAATGAGGTCACACAATGACTCATTCTGCTAGTGCATGTTTAGTAATCTGATACTTTCCTTTCACTGTTACAAGCCCTGCAGCATTGAATTCCAACCAGACAGTGTCGGTTTTCAAGACAGAGACTGTGAGAGGGGTGGGGACGTGGCCTCATACTCTACAGGAAGCAGGAATATATTACAGAGGGATAACAATTGCTGCAGAGTGAAAAGGTGAGGATTTTACTAATTATTTTTCCACTTTACAATACTTTAATGGGGCAACCTTTTATAAATAGGGTTTACTTACACTTTAAGCTAAATAGTATTACATTTAATGTTATCTTTTTATCTGTTCTATTTATTTTAATTATTTTTTTCCGCAAACCTAGATATATTTGCTGTCTAATATTTTGTTTACAATCTCATGCACATTCTGCCTAAAACATATGTAAATTTTTAATATGACAGTTTCAGTACTTCTTTCTTTCTGTTCGATGGGAAAAATATATAAAAGTGATTCACACACCAATTTCAATGTAGAAAGAAAAACCCTTATTGTTTTACTTCCTAGACTTAAATGGGTACATTGTGTCAGCAGGATTATTTACTATCTACTTAGAATCAGCATTTACCCTGCTGGTAATATGCAAGTGGTTTGCAATAATGGGAAATCTATTTGCCTTTACTGCAGCGCAAGGTACTCAAATGACATAAAGCTTGATGTCAATCTAGAGATGGCTTAGTGCACAGGGAATTTAACTCTTTATTTTAGGAACGTAAATATATTTTATTATGAACAAAGCAAGCAATACTGTTATCAGCATCTAAAAATTCTGAGCGACTGTGATAGCTTACCTCACATTACCAAAACTGCTGCTATTAAATTCCATTAACAGTTTAAAAGGAACTTAAATATTGTTTGCTCAACCATTGCACATTATTACTAAACAACAGGAATCTTTTACATTGTTATAGACTATGAAAATTATGTTCTGTATCACCACCCACATGATAATATAGCTGGTTAATGTGCCATTATAGTGCACTGCAATGTTTGAAATAATGTATTATTTATCTGTTGCTAATTGAAAGTGAGTATGGCTGTCAGTTTACTGGAATGAATAATAAATGCATTTTTTTTTCCCCATAGTTTGCCAGTGCTACATTTTCCAAGCAGATTTTGAAAAGAAGGATAGAGGACTCTCTAGATAGAGATAGAGGACTCTGAAGCATGATGATTTATTTCTTCCTATGGAAGCGATCTTCTTCCGAAATGTACCAATTTCCCTACAGGTTTTTCATTATTATTGTTGTTGAAAATGCCATCTGTGGGGACAGTGGCAGATTATCCATTTGAGTGGTCATTCAGATCCTATGGATTCTGGGAGAGCCATGGTGCTGCTCAACAGCCATCTCAAAAAATAATAAAGAATGTTAAAATCACTAGGCTATAAAACCTAAGAACACAAGGAAGAAATCATGACACTTGAAGTTCAGGTGTTTATATATTGGAGTTGGCATATGTGTGTGTGTGTCATGATCAATGTACTTCCCAGGGCTATAATGACATTAAAATTTATACTCCTGATGAACAATATTTTGTCCATATTACTGGGACTGTTTGGCAGATTTAAAATGGTAACAATAACTGGTAGAGAAGTGCCATCTTTAAGCCTAGGCAATACAGCCAAGGAGGAAAGGAAAGTTCCTATTCCCACTTAGCAGATATTAGGTTACAGCTTCACCACAAATTGTGCAAACCCAACTGTGTACCTAAAACGTATAATACCTTCTGAGGGCTAAGACCTGGAAGAGCTTAATGTGGCAAGAACCCTGAAATTACACAAAGGGCATAACCAAACCCACTCTCAAATGTCTAAATGAAAATGTTTGGAAAGGCTTCAAGCCACACAAAGGAAGCCATATATTATATTTAGTTTCAAAACCTTGTATATTCTCCTAAAAGTTTAGAGGCATGATTACACCTCAAGTGTATTCGGATGATACATTTTAGAACTGACCTATAGAAAAAATCCTATATTTTACTTACATTGTTAATGAGCACTTTGAAAACTTTTATTGCCTGTAACAGTCTTAAAAAGACTGCCAGATATTCAGCCATGGGAAAGGGAAATATCTAATTACAAAAGGCAATTCAAACTGAGCTTATTATTCAAACCCCTTGGTTCTTTGCAACAACTAGATCCATTAATCCTACAATGCATAACTTACTTTTTTGCTATTATCTGCAAAATTACTTTAGATAGAAATTTGAAACTTGAGGTATTCCTCAAGTATGTCATTGTTGGTAATATCCAGTTGTTCAAATAATTTTTTTGATAGGCATTTTGGTGAAAACCACATCTGTACAGAACAGGGGCTTTTTAGGCCCCTGCTATTTTTATCATATACTCAGCAGTTTTTGTGTCTCAAGTTACTTTATATGTAGTCAGGATTGCTGGTGGAGGGGCCAGGGGGTGGATCCTGCCATGTGAGGACGTCATGTGATTTTGGGAGGGAGTGATAAGGCCATGACATCATCGCAGGTCTTTCTGTGATGATATGATGTTGGGAGGAAGTCTGATTTATTTTCAGTGTCTTTGTTTCTATAAGAAGCTTTGCAAAGAGTAGAGCTTGTGAGCCACAAAAATCCAGGGAAATCTACACCATCTAAAAGAAAGTATTAAAGGTAAGAACTGCTGAGGGTGAGAGGAGTAAGGGGGCACTTTACCCTTACAGTGTGTCACACACAAACAAAAAGTAGACAACCCTGATTGTGTTCATTGTTTTTCTTTTAGTTTGCTAACATCTAATCAGCAATGGCACAGTCTTCTGCCAAGCGTCTGAATAACCAAGAGATTGAAACAATTGTTTCAAAGTGATGATGCAAGTGAACTATGTTTGTCCAATGAAGAGTACCTGCCACCAACTAATCAAACATCCTCCTCTAGTGATTCTTCTACTTATCACTTCTTCAGAATCGACTAGATCCACTTCATCATCAGAACATCCAAAACGAATGTTTTTTTGGACAGTAAACCTTCATTAGTCGGATGTACTCCAATATATAATATTGTGAGACATGCTAAAGCAGCCATGGGAAGTCCCAGATACTTTTCCCCTAAAGACGTATTCTGTACTTTTTTTTTTTTTTTTTCACACAATATTGCAGAAGAAGTCCTTTTATGTTCAAACCTAGAAGGAAGACGTATCGCTTCTGCAAAAAATAAGTCCTGGAAAAATATCTCCAAAGAGGAACTTTATGCATATATTGTACTTTTACTGCTGACAGGGAGTCAAAAATTGTATGATGTTCCAATCAGAGAATTATTTCTGGTCCCAGTTTCTGATCCACAATATAAAGTGACAATGGTAGTGGACAGATATGAGAAGGTTAGAAGAAACATACAATTTGATGATAAGCGAACTTGTGCAGTGAGGTTCCAAACAGACAAATTATCCCCTATCAGTTATATCTGGAACACATTTATCAAAAATTGCACAAACTTTACAATTCTAGTACTAATGTTACAGTAGAGGAGCAACTTATACCCTTCAGAGGACCTTGCAAGTTCATACAATACATGCCAAGTATGGAATAAAAATCTTCTGGATGTGTGATTCTGCAAATTATTATCGCATAAATGGGCTTACGGTATCTACTGAATCATAGCCTCCTCCAATAGCGACAGACTTTCTAAAGCATTTACGATGCAGGCTCTAGTGAAGCATCAGGAACGCTTTCACAGGCTTGTCAGAGCGTTTCTGATGCTTTATTGGAGCACGTATCATGAACGCGCTTAGTAGCACTACTTTAGGCTTGTGAAGGAAGCAGTGAGTAGTGTTGATCGATAATATCGAATAATGTTGAAATCTGCATGATTATTTAGATAATTGTTGCCCCTCCATTATTCGATATTTACCTGTAGAAATCGAGAGGATAATCGTCATCATGCAGCCGCAGCAGCTTGCGGGGAGATGTTAATTGCAGCCGTGGTAGGCTACCTCATACTCTGGGATCCGGCCCTGGAAATCAGCTGCGTCCTCTCCCGTCAGTATGGTATTTGGGATGATATAGTAAGAAGAGAATCATACAGCCAGCAAAGGACACTGGGAGTTGTAGTACTCAGAACAGTTGGGAATGACATCTGGATTACTGGCCAGCCTCCCTGAAGAGACGTGTGCCCAGTCCCCTTGCGTGCCCGTGTCAGCGTGTGTGGGAACTGGCACCCCTCCCTCCCTAATCCAGCTACACTGTCCGTGTCCCGGGCTCCCCTCTCTCACACACACACACACACACACACACACACACACACCGCCCCTCCTTTCCGTGGTTCACACACTGCAGCGCCAGCCGCCCCACAGCGCAGAGATCCCCTCCTTACTGCTACAGGAGGAGGTGGTGCGGCTGCGTGTCACAGGGCGCTGCAATTGGGGAGGCAAAGGCAGGAGAGGATCGTGGTCTGCTGATGGGAGAGGGAGAGGACGCAGATAATCATTATTGGATGCCGATAATCAACTCGATTATTTCAAATATCAATTATTTATCCAATAACGATTATTGGTATCATCGCTCAACACTAGTGAGGAGCGCTCCTTCATTGCTGCAGAAGCTGAGAGCCGGCACTTTCAACAGGGAGTGCGTTCTTGTTATGAAGCGCTTCCTATGACTAATACTAGGCACCTAGTATAGTCATGTGACTTTAGGGAGCACGCATCAACATGTACCCGCTCCCTGTCTTCACTAATGTGTGGCTGTAAGGTCAGGGACGTGCAGGGACTCCTGATGCGTTCATTAAACGCCACAGAAGTTTGAAGCATTCTGGGCACTGTTGTGTCAGCGGGAGAACAGGAAAAAAGGCAGCTTGCTTCCAGTGGACTACAGAAACCATGTAAAAAATATTAAGGGCCTAATTCACCATTGTGCGAAGTGAGCTGTGAAGCGTTCGGCTCATTTCGCACATGGTATTATGCGCCCGCTGTCACTGTGGGGAAATCAGCAACTGGTTCAGATGTTTGTTTATATATACAGTATATATATATTAGGATAGAGTGGTCGTTTAAGTCCAAAGATGCAAAAAACTTGGAATAGCAGAACTATAGTGTAGAGAGCTCAGAAGTACAGCATAACAAAACAGTCACTTACAGCAATCCTGGGCACACGTTGAACTGTAACACACAGCACCCATTAAGCTCAGAAACTGGGAAGACACTGCACGGACACAGCTCAGAAACTGGGAAGACACTGCACGGACACAGCTCAGAAACTGGGAAGACACTGCACGGACACAGCTCAGAAACAAGGATAGGGTCAGACACTGCAAACTGGCTGGTGCTGAACTTGACAGAAGTTGAAGGTGCAAGCTGTAAAAAGACTTACTGAAGAGCTGACACTTCATGAAACAGATTACTTGCAACAGGAACAGAATACATGAAACAAGATCGATCCAGAATACTTGGCTGAAGAGCTGGCACTCAGGAGTAGAAGACTCATGAAACAGATCCCTTTAAGGCAGACTTGAAGCCGAACAGAAGTTGACTCAGGTTACATGAAATGGTTTCCAGAACAGGAACACAAACAGGATCCTCCCTTCCTCTGTAGGTCTTAATTAGTGTCAGAGTCGGCATTAACCGCCGTTACCTTATCTGACAGGACGGCTCTTGAGCGCTGCTCCTAGGCGCATGAGCCGCGGCTGTCTGGTTTTTAAGGACTGCTGGCAGCGAGCACACTGCCAGCGCACTCCCATGACATGTACGTGTCGAGCGCTCCTGCTGCGTATTAGCTAGATTTAAAAGCTGGACAGCTTGGGCACTCTGTGCCTAAGCTTCCAGCTATTTCAGGATCTTGGTATATGTCCTAGCAGCACTATTCCTTCCTGTTTACTGTAATTATTAATCGTGTCAACTCCTTTGGTGTTCTTCCTGGTGATCATCTTTATTAAATTAACAGTACTCCATTTGTGCCTCGCTGATCTCAAGTCCTGGTTCTCACTCTGCACTAGCTACCACCCTAAGGGGGTACGCTCAGGGGCCGTGACCTGGGGGTTCCTTGCAGCAAAGCCCAGTACCTCCTTGCAGAGGTTAAAGATAAAGACCAAGGTCCTCTTAGACTCCGCGCTTCGCAATGTACCTAAGCCAAACCCCACGGTGGAACAGAGGGTCTGATTTCTGCCCATGACAATTAGTTAATGTTCAATCCCTGCTAAAGTTAGTACCCAACCTTTTTATCATCATCTGTGATGTCAGTGACTTCAGAATGGCTGATCCAACCTGGAATCACTGGGTAGAGCTGTATCTCTGCAACGTCTGCCGGCAATTCAGCTGACAGAAGTGATGAGCAGTGCTCTCAAGCAAGCACCGATCATTATATATTTGCACCACTGACTTCTACCAGTGGGTGGGGACTAAGCATTGTTAGAACTTTAGTAACCTTTTCTTTGCTTTCTTACGTGTTCCAGGTACAGTTTAAACTATCTTATTTTTATTTTCTGCTTTTATTTCACCTTTAATAGATGGATAATTCAGACATGCAGAACATATATAGCTTTTTTTTCTTGGCAAAACACAAAAAGCTTAAAAGCAACTTTTTAATGCCACAAATCAAGGCCCAATACAGTCTCAAGTACTGATCTTTAAACCACTTCAGAAATCCGATATTGCATCTAAACAGCTGTTTACTCCCCTCTGGTATATTACTGAAGTAGAAATTGTGTTACATAAGACTTTTATTGACTTTAGATAGCCATCTTCTATCTGAAATGACTTCTATTTTCACATCCATTATTTCAAAACGATGTGAAAAGGTAGTTTCAGGTTTCTTGTATTATCAGCACACTAATGTGGAAAGTGTAGGCCCAACACTCATTCGAAATAATGGCAAGAGATCACTCACACCATTATGTTTGATGCATTAGATCTATTATCTTCTCACAGTGATCTTCATGCTCAGTTCTCTGAGACTTTTTTTCTTAATACTGCTAGTTCACCTTTTACTTAATCATAATAAATGGGATATCTCAGCCTGATAAGCTTCCCTTGAGCAACCTAAGAAACAACATTCTTTTCATAAAACATTTGCTGATTCCATCTAAACAAAACAGACAGTTTATTTACTCTTCCTGGTAGAAGAGTCAATGGTAAAATGTGTTTACTGACACACATAACATGCAGGTGCATTTACATTGCTTTCTGAAAAACATCAGGTTGAAACAGACTTTTTTTTTAAAACATATATTTAAAATGTATCAATGTGGAAAAAAATGTAGTTATCATCAAGAAAAGAAATGTATTTCAAATTGCAAATTGCCCGTTTTAAAATTCTAATGCAAACAAACCCCAACGAGCATACACAAATACAGATACATTTTAAGAGAGAGGAATTCTGTATTAAATAAAGGGATTTTTTTCACTTTCCCTTTTACTGAAAAGTTACATGCAGGAACATAATGGAATTACACAAGAAATGACCATGTCCACTAGGTAGTGTTGGTCTATTGATGTCTTTTAAGCCTATATCCTCTGTGGCTCCAAGTGTCCAGAAGATGCAGCAGCCAAGCCCGAGCAGGTAAATTAACTATCAACCCAGGTGCTTCTATTCAGGAAATGTGCTGTTTATTCAGTACTTTCCAGCCCTTCGTAGACTGTATGAGGTCTTCTTGTGTCCTTCTTGTCACTGTTGAAGCCTTTCATTGCATATTTTTCTTTATCCTTACCCTAGCTCCAGGTTTTTGCCAAAGTTCCTAGTTCCTAATTATTGGTAAGAAAGGTAAGGGTAGGCTTTTGAAGATGACAGGGACTTGAAGGAAAGCTCAATTTTCACTGATTAATCAATCACTGATAAACTCTCTCAATTCCCATTTCGGCGGGGGGGGGGGACATTTTGGGTTTAGGAGTACCTGCCTCACTCATATGAACAGAAGCTTCCTGTGATAGTTAGAAATGCAGCTGCTGCATGTGGAAGGGGTGCTGCCCGGCTACTGCAATCCATGTACAAAGTGCCGGTTAACAACAACAAGGAGGAGACTATTTCCTTTCAATTGTATAGCAGCTAGTTGCCATGTCTGTTGGTAAATATCTTAAGATCTATTTAGATTGTAAGCTCTATGGGGTAGGGACCTCCAACCTTGTGTCAACTACAACCTAGTACTTAAAGAGAAGTATCTTTGTGATATTATACTTGTAATATGTAATGCACTTTTCCCATGTCTGTAAAATACTTGTATTGCTGAATTGTACAGCGCTGTGTACATTTGTGGCGCTTATACATACAGTACATACATCTCCATATTACTTGAATGGGTCCACATGTTCACTTTGTATTTACCTCATACATGTCAGTGAAAAGTATATTTATATTATGAAGTTTAGTATTGATCATGTGTCTTTCTCTTTTTCTTGCCTCAAGTTTAAGCCAATCCCTAGAATAAAAGTTTGAAGTTGGGATGAGCTGCTTTGAATGGAATTTGAGCTACCTGTCACATATAGGACATATATACAGTACAAGAATGATAATAGCTAAAATCTATTGGTGTAGAGAATTTTAGTGAATGGATAGAGAACTATATGACGGATTGCAGACAGTAGATGCTTTTGGTTCTAGTTATAATACAGTATTCTTCAGGTGTCTGTATTTGATTCACATCTCTATAATTTATTATTAAAGACTTAGAAGCAGACATTGAGCTGTGTGCTTATGCTTGCTGATGACAGAAACATTTGCAAAGCAATGGAGGCAACACAGTATATGTTATCCTTGCTAAGTTACTTGGACAAATTGGCAGCATAGACAACTAAGTGACAGATTACATTTGATTTCACTAAATGTAAGAATATGCATAGGGTGTCTAAGAATCTGCTGCTTTGCTAAGTCATTCATAAGAAGCAGATTGGTGTACTGTAGGTATAAGCCCAAACTACATTACATAATTCCAGTTAAAGGGGAAGAAACTATAGTGTAAATTGATACTTACCTGATTCATTAAGCAGCAGTACACGATACTGCTAGAATACTGCTGGCTCAGTATTCATCTGATGATCCACCGCCCAGGGTTGTCAGATGAATGCATTACTGCTCCTCCTCACTTTCGAGTCTATGTAAGTGATGTTGGTCACTCACATAGACCTGCCCTCTCCCGAGTTGAGTCAAAATGAACTGACCGCGCATGGCAAATTAACGCTAGCTTCAAGGGATACCTTTTTCTTGTTCAACCATCACTTTGTAAATTTGATGTATGTATATCTTTTTACATCCTACATGACTACATTTTCTATGGGAAATCAAGAGTATGACACCCTAAATCTACTAAACCCTGTTTTTTTGTCAAGCATAAGACACAAACATGACTATTGACCCTACATAAAATCCTCACACACTTTACTAAGCGGCCACCAATATATTTCCCTTTCCCCTACCGACTGTGGGGAAAGGAGTCCCTTAGAAAACCAACAATTTATTATTCTTTTACTTCTATATGAAATGCAATAATGACAGTGAATACCTGTTATATAGGAACCTAGTGCAGAAGCAGCTAGATATGTATTCAGAATCTGTGCTAAATGCTTCTTCATGGCAAAGTTAATTAATAAACATTGCAGTTATTACACCTTAGCTTCAAATCTAGCTCCACTGGAAATTGTTCAGGAATGATCAGTACAAGTACTTCTTATTATATTGATTTTATACATTTATTTACACTAAACATAAATTATTTGAGTGTGAATCTGCAATTTAAAGTGAGTCTTGCAAAATAAATCTCAGGGTATATCCCGGACAATTATCTCTGTAAACATTTTCTAAGCCTTTGATTAAGATGACTCGAGATAAACTAAACTCTCGAGATATGCATCAAAAAATAATTGAACTTGTTTTGAGGCAATATGTATCAAATTAAGAATCTTGGACTACAGCTTATAAAATATTTCCAGCGATAACTACATAGGATATCCTGAGATCTAATCTGTAATACCCAAGGCTCTCCTCTGTATTTTTATGAAATATAAATGCAAATAAATGATATTTAATCCTGTATTATTGTAAGGTGTTTTATCGCTGGTCCGTCAGAGCTGAAATTTGCAACCTTAGGCGTTTTGTCTAATGTAATTTTTTAAATGAAAAAATAATGGTTATAGATCAATAAAATAAACAAATACTTTTCAAGAGTATTTTAGAGTTTCTCATGAGAAAGAAATAAAACATTTTGATTTGTACTGAATGAATCCTTACTAATGCCTGTCAGGTTTTTTGCTAATGGAAAACATGATTTGTGGTTGAAAGGGAATTTTAAATTGTGTTGTACCATTAAATGCTTCAAACGTTGATTAGGCATGCACTCTGCTACAATAACTGAACTGACATTTTCATCACGTTAAGAAAACGCAATGTGTCTGTCTCGAGCACTGCTGAGAATTCATCTCTGAATAATTTAAAACATTAGTATAAATTTTCGGCTTCTATTTATTTACCATAGTTTGCCAAATATCTAACATTTAACAATCCACTCCATCGTATAGAAAAAGTAACAAAAAGGGGGGGGGAAGCAGGCACACAAGCAGATGATATATTTGTACATTTTTCAAACTTTAAAAGCTTCTGGTACCATTAATACATATTGAAAAAAAAAATCTTCTGAATAGAATAGTTTTTACATTTTCTATTTCTGTGACATTTTGAAAGCTTGAAATGATTGTCCAAAGGCCTGTCACCCATACTTTTGTAAACAGTATGTTTTATTTTGGCTGTCTATTTATTTCAGATTATTTAAAAAGTAGATAATAGAAAAGCTTTTTTTATAGGTTTTTTTTACTAAAACATTTTGTGAATGAAAAAATGGGTTACTTGAATTCTGAAAAGTATTAGTGCTTTTATTTGGAATACCTTATCTTTACAGCAGCAATAAATAGTCATAGCACAATGCTAAAACATTTCGGGGGAAATTTAATCCCCCATACTTATTTATTCTCAACCTATTCACTTTTGATCAGTTTTGATGCTTTTTACCAAGTTATTGCCATTTTTTTTAGTTTTTGGATTTCCCTTAATTTATGTAATGCTGAATAAAATGTATCCATTTTGAAAAACATTGATAGTGATAAATATCGATGCCAGTAATACCGCTACACTTTACATTACTCTCAGTGGAGCTCCTTTTCCATTGAAATCACTGATCTTTTTGATAAGGACTTGAAAATGAGGGAAAAATGTTCTAAACCATCTCCATAGGGAATTATAGGTTTTTGCCACCTTCAACTAGTTGTCTTAATAATGGAAACTTGAGCTAAGGAATATGAGGAAAATAATGCATCAATGTAGATTTGTTTATGGATGTGTCAGAAATTAAACAGAAATATTTTTAAAAAAATGCTAGAATTTGGCAATAATATCCCTTTAAATGAACTTGACTACTTTGTCATTAAATAGGCAAAATTTATTAAACCCGGAAAAGCCGTTTGCGCTTTTCCGAGTTTAATAACGCGGGAGAATGATTTGAAGTTTCCTGGTAAGTATTGCGAGATTTGACTCTTGCCGTGATAAACTTTTTAAATTAAATATATCCATGGAAAGGTAGTTGTATTGTATGGCTACTGTATATTGTATGGCTATCTTTCCATGGATATATTTAATTTTAAAAAGTTTGTTACGGTAAGTATCGCACGAGTCAAATCTCGCAATATTTACCGGGAGAAACTTCAAATCATTCTCCCGATTAAACTCGAAAAAGTCTTTTCGGCTTTTTCGAGTTTACTAAACTTTGTCCTATGAATAACTTTTTACTCTTGTGTAGAAATAAATTGTAGTGCTTATAAAAATGGGGTTCCCAGTTTTTTTTTGTTTTTTTTTACTTTACTGGTCATCTACATGTGAACCATTGCCTCAAATAGTGTCAACTGATCCCCCATATTGTGTCTTAATACAGTGCAGTGATCCTCCCATATTGTATTCCAATACAGTGCAGCAATAGCCCCTATACAGTGCAGCTGATCCCCCATATTGTGTCCCAATACAGTACAGCAATAGCCCCCTATACAGTGCAGATGATCACCCTATAGTGTGTCCCAACACATTACAGCAATAGCCCTGTGTATAGTACAGCTAATTCCCCTTATATTGTGCCTCAGTACAGTGCAGCATAGTTCCCCTACTTTGTGAAGCAGATTACCCCATACAGTGTCCCATATAGTGCAGTTTATACAGTGCTGGCCAAAAGTATTGGCACCCCTGCAATTCTGTCAGATAATACCCAATTTCTTCCAGAAAATGATTGCAATCACAAATGCTTTGGTAATAATATCCATTTATTTTGCTTGCAATGAAAAAACACAAAAGAGAATGAAAAAAAAGTCAAATCATTGATCATTTTACACAAAACTCCAAAAATGGGCCGGACAAAAGTATTGGCACCCTCAGCCTAATACTTGGTAGCACAACCTTTAGAAAAAAATAACTGCGAACAACCGCTTCCGCTAACCATCAATGAGTTTCTTACAATGCTCTGCTGGAATTTTAGACCATTCTTCTTTGGCAAATTGCTCCAGGTCCCTGAGATTTGAAGGGTGCCTTCTCCAAACTGCCATTTTGAGATCTCTCCACAGGTGTTCTATGGGATTCTGGTCTGGACTCAATGCTGGCCACTTTAGAGGTCTCCAGTGTTTTCTCTCAAACCATTTTATAGTGCTTTTTGAAGTGTGTTTTGGGTCATTGTCCTGCTGGAAGACCCATGACCTCTGAGGGAGACCCAGCTTTCTCACACTGGGCCCTACATTATGCTGCAAAATTTGTTGGTAGTCTTCAGATTTCATAATGCCATGCACACGGTCAAGCAGTCCAGTGCTAGAGGCATCAAAGCAACCCTAAAACATCAGGTAACCTCTGCCATGTTTGACCGTAGGGACCGTGTTCTTTTCTTTGATGTTTTATGTTGATGCCTTTTCCCAAAAAGCTCTACTTTTGTCTCATCTGACCAGAGAACATTCTTCCAAAAAGTTTTTGGCTTTCTCAGGTAAGTTTTGGCAAACTCCAGCCTGGCTTTTTTATGTCTCTGGGTCAGAAGTGGGGTTTTCCTGGGCATCCTACCATAGAGTCCCTTTTCATTCAGATGCCGATGGATAGTACGGGTTGACACTGTTGTACCCTCGGACTTCAGGGCAGCTCGAACTTGTTTGGATGTTAATCGAGGTTCTTTAGCCACCATCCGCACAATCTTTCGCTGAAATTTCTCGTCAATTTTTCTTTTCCGTCCACATCTAGGGAGGTCAGCCACAGTGCCATGGGCTT
>WMED01008718.1:0-16735 GCA_019650415.1 Pipa parva | reverse complement strand
ATTTCTGTATGTGATAAAAACATCTGACAAACACACATAAAAACCAGAGGGCAGCAGAAATGTGAAAATATGATATTTGTGTCATTCTCAAAACTTTTGGCCATGACTGTAGATACATTGCAGGTTTGGGCAGAAAAGTGGCAATTGAGGTTTAACACTGATAAATGTCAGGTTATGCAAATGGTAAGTAAAAATGCAAGTTGAGGTTATTTTCTAAATGGGAAAACAATGGGCAAAACAGAAATGGAAAAGGATTTTGGAATTTTAGTTCACAATAAACTTAACTGTAGCAACAACTGTGAAGCAGCAGCTTCCAAAACAAATAGGATCATGGGGTGCATAAAAGGGTCATAGATACACATGACGAGAACTTAATTAAACTGCTTTACAAACCACTTGTTAGGCTACACATGGAATATTGTGTGCAGTTTTGGACACCAGTGTATGAGAAAAATGTAGTTGAACTTGAGTGGGTGCAAAGGGGGCTACTAAAGTAATGAAAGGAATGGGTAAACTAGAGTACCAAGAAATATTATCAAAACTGGGATTGTTTAGTCTAGAAAAAAGAAGATTAAGAGGTGACCTAATAACCATGTAGAAATAAATTAGGGGTCAGTACAGAGATCTCTCCCACAATCTATTTATACCAAGAACTGTAAGTATAACAAGGGGGCATCCTCTACGTTTAGAGGAAAGAAAGTTTCTTCATCAGGATAGGGTTTTTTTACTGTAAGAACAGTGAGGTTGTGGAACTCTCTGCCTGAAGAAGTTGTCAAGATTAATTCCATAAAAGAATTAAAAAATGGTTTGGAATTTGGATGCTTTCCTTCAGTGTAAGAACATTATAAGTTATGGGTATTAGATAACTGAAGGTGGGATCTTGAATCAGGGAATTATTCTGATTTCTTTATTTGGAATCGGGAAGGAATATTTTTCCATAATATGATTATAATTGGCTCTTGGGCCTCATGGGGTTTTCTGCCTGGATCAACATTGCAGGATTATAGGCTGAAATGGATAGACTTGTGTCTTTTTTCAGCCCTTTAAACTGTTACTATGCTGGTAATTTAATAAACACATGCTATCCCACAAATGTAAGCTGGGTGGCAGCAATACTACTTCTATTCCACATCTCCAAAACCTGAATCCGCTTAAATTCCTGAAAAGTATATGCTATGTTGCTGCAACCTGAATAACTGGAAAACCAATTCTGTTATCACTCCCTGCAATCTGCATCTGAACCTACATTTTGAATAATTCATTTTAGCCTAATAAGAATCTTGTCAAGTCATTTCCTTTCTTCTGGTGTACCCCACAGGCTAAAATCTGATACCGCACAGAACATGTCCCATAGCAAAGCAGAGATACAAGCTGCATATAACAGTACATTTGCTTCTTTGAGAATGTACTGATATTTACATTGAGGACAACAACCAGAATTTATTCTTAATGCTTCAGTATATGTCAGGTTCACTTAATATCCAAATATGCTGTATGGGAGAAAGTTTATTCAGTAATCTCCTGCCTGCAGTGTCAGCAGTATATAGCATTAATAAAGTGAATAGAAAAATCATATTATTCAGCTACAGCAAGATTCTCATTCTTCGGGTTGAAACATCCTCAGTGACTGGTTAATGTTGAAATTCAGCCTGGAAAAAATTCCAGTGCAATCAATAGTTCTCATATAAAACAAGTTATGTTGCAATTTAAAAGATAACGTTTTTCCAGTATACTTGCTGTCTTTAGCTCATTTTGGTCACTGGTCCCAATCCCTGTATAGATCAATAGTTAAATCATTGCAGAGAAACGGATACTTCCTGTTCCAGTCTCTACCTTATCACACTTTAGTCTGGGTCTCATAAACTTTAACTTTTAAGGATCTATATTAAAGACCCTTGACGAACCCTTTCAGCAGAAACACAAGGACTTTGTTGTTTGCTGACAGGCCACCTATAAGTGTATCTTCAAGGCATCTCATATCCTATAGTATGTCTTAGAGGTAGTTGGTTTCATTGCTTAAAGAAAAGTATTCACCAAAGATTATGAAACTCTGCAATGAAAGTGGTTATGCCATAAGTGACATATCTATTGTATCTTGATGGGACCCTTTACTTAACAGATCCTTCCATAAATTGAGTGGTCAAGGTATCACCAACAAAATCATGGTATGTAAACCACTGTCTGACAGGTCAGAATCAAAGTTATATACAGGAGGAGAACAATTATGATATTACTGATGAGTTGTTGGTCTTTATCTTGACTGACTTAGTAGGTTATCCTGTGAATATAGTCAGTTACTCTTTCTCCAGTTAAAAGCAACCAAGAACTTTTTGAAAGTTCTGGGAGAGATGGAGAGAAAGAATTGTAAGTATTTGAAATATAAATATTTCTATTTATTGCAAATCTCAAATAATGGCAGTAATGAGCATCTATATATCTACATGGAGATAAGTGTCCTGCAAATTTGTAGAAAGCATTCAATCTCCTACAGCCACCACAAAAATTATCTGAATAAATTCCATTTAAAGTTCTTTGAATGGATACATTTAATTTTTGTCTCTGAGGTCTAGAAATGGCCTCCAGCCTTCTAAGGCCTTCATCACAAAAATAGGATTGAAAACACTACCAAGAATCTTTCTTATCTGGCCCACTCCTTGCAGGACAGATTTTCAGGGATATTTTTTAACTGACTGTGGAGACTTAAATTTGCTGATATTATGAGGGATAATTACAAAATGGGAAATACTTTTCCCCGGTAGGTCAATATCACCAATATCAATATTTACTAAGCCCTTTCAAACTTACTTTTTACTGATACAAGAATTTGTCTGGTTGAGGGTAATGAACTTCATTATTCCCTAGGGAGATGGGGCATTAAATGTTTTCCATAGTGGAAAAATCAGCAATATTGATATCAAAGGGCTCCATTGAAAGTAATGTAGATAACTTGTCTTTCTACCCACCTCTACCAATTCACCCCGACATTATTAACCTCTTTTACATATGTAGGCATCAAAATACAAAAATATCTCCCAACGCATAACTCTTGACATAGAGCCTGTTCTAACGAGGGTTTCACGAGTGTTGCAACAACCAACACCAGACAACCAGGTAAAAATAATAAAATATGTGGTACTGCAGAGATCCATATAATCTCTAGGAACTGTGTTAATCATACACCCCCAGTTGCAATGTGGATTCCAAAGACCCTTACTAATCCCAATCAACATAAGGACTAACTAAAGTAAGTTGGGCTACTCATTAATATGTACTAGTACTTAGTGCTACTCATGTAGTATTCTCAAATTAAATTCATATGCCTATATATTAAGAAATATATAACAAACTGCATAACATGTTGAAATAGAGGGCTGATGGCAGGGCTTCTTTGTGGTTTAATGCATCACCTCACATAACTTATACTACTACTGTTAAAGTGACCATGCCACATTAGGTACGAAATTGCATCAGACACTGCCCTCTTATTTAGTAAGGGAATCTGCCAATTAGTGAATAAGGAGTAGTGAATTCGTAACTGGAGGTGTTGTAACCCAAAGTGACATGAATACACTGTGACTGATGAATTTGTGCTCTAATGACTAAGCCCCTATTCATTTATACAACATTTCACATTTGTTGCTGGCATAAACAAAACTTTTCCCTTTTTTACAATTTCCCTCCAGATTTCAAACATATGAAAGGAGAGTCACCAGAGAAACAATCATCACCAAATACATTTTGATATGAGGATTCTGTGGTTGGTTTGTTTCACTTATCATAGGATAACAGCTGCATCTTATAACTTGCATTCTAATGAACGTTGGATAAGTGGTTCATTCAAAGGAATGGGAATGATTACATTAATAACCCCATTATCCATTCATTGTGGCCTTGGGCAGGTCCCTTTTACCAATTTAAGATTGTAAGATCTGCAGCTAATGAACTAAAAAAAATGTGTGATCAGCTCACCAGATCAGCTGCATTTAATTACTTGGGTTATATTAAACATGTAACATTAAAAAAAAAATACTATAATTACTATTTAATATTATATAGAGTAGTAGATCATTTTATTATTAATTCTTAACATTTTTTTTTTACATTTCTAGAAAAATGTAATTAATTGCCAACTCAGCTGTGTAGCACAACTTTATCTTGCAGGATATTATAACATGAAGATTTACAATCCTTGGATCATATCAATCAGCATCTTACAGTTTCTTTTGGCTTTGTGTTGGAAACCTGACAGCACTGAGATTTGAAATGCGCTAAATATGCAAATACAGTGTTAGCGTTCACAGACACCCCACTAGCAATTTATTTTTGAGAAATGGTAATTTCTTATTCCAGTATGCTAATTCAGAGTTTCATATCTTTTATTGTGTCTCCTTAACATTTATTCCTTCAGCAGCTTCTCATTTGCACAGTAACAATCTTACTAATTCTGCTGTAGGATTCCTATGACTGAGCTAAGCTAAGTAAGCCCCAGTTGCCAAATGATAGTTTTTCAAGCACTCTTCTTAGCAACCCTAATTAAATGTCTCATTAATACTATAATGAGTCAACCCAGATGCTGTTCACTGGGGATGTTTCCTGTTTTATTAAGATGACTTAATAGAACCACATATAGCTGTATATATGCTTTTAGTAAAATTAGTTTTACCGGCAGTTATACTTACTTCCAAAATGGATTCACTGGTTAGCAGTGTACAAATGTGTCAGCATGTTCCTGCAGAGCACTACTGGAAATGTTTGTCAGTATAACAGCTCAGGTACATAACCACACTATCAAGGTCATATGAAAATTTAATTATGCAGATATGATGACATGGTTTATTCAATCAGTCCTCTTAGGCTCCTTTTGCTATTGTTCCCTTTCCATGTACAACTTTCCAAAAGCATTAATTATGCATTCCCCTGAAAAAGTGGCATTGCATGATACGAGTGATCCACTTTTTCTCCACTTTTTAAAATGAATCAAGTCAGATCTTATTTCTAGGAAAAAAATTAAATTAAATATGAGCGATTCCCAATAACAAGGCTTTACATTTGACAGCAATTTCAATGTTAGAAAAATGAGAGCATGAATATAGACCCAACAAGACAAAATGCAACACACTTGCAGAACCTAAAATTTGATTTCCACACACAAATGTAATATGCTCTATGAATGTAAATATGAACGTAGTCTTACAAAAAATGATTATCAGGTTTTGATTATCTAGAAAAAATACGTACAGATACAATTTTTCTTTTTTTTGTGTAACTATTCTATTAGATTAAGATCATTTTTCTGGGTTGATAAGAGAAATTTCTGGTTGAATCCATTAAATTCAATTTGTCTTTTCAATAATCTAAAATAAGTTGAATCATTCAAGTGATTTTCTAAACTGCTTTCTAATTGGCACTCATATTTTAGCTTAAAGTGAATAAAATACAAAGGCAAATAATGTAAATTCATGTTGTAGATAGAGAAGAAGGCACCTTGTAAAGAATGGCTCATATATAAATTTGTCCACTTTCCTGGTGGTCAAGTTTACAACTGAGTTTTAAAATGATAACTTTTAGTACTGATTTTCATTTCTGGGTTTGTTATTTTTCTAGTAAATTGAGCATATATTCTCAAGTTGCCAGCAACTGAATCCTCTGTGGTATACAGAAATGTGTTATAATCCTATTCAAATCTATGGAGTGAAACAAATATCCAAGATATATACCTGCACTTCAAGGCACTGGTAAATGCTGTTAGCCAACTTGAGGCTGGATCCAAAAAAGATCCTTAGAGCCTAAAGGTTAAATAGTCACGTAAAGCTCTGAATTTGGCAATTCCCCATTTTATCTTATTGAGCAAACTCTGCAATGTGGTGAATACGCGACCAGTTCGGGTGGCTATGGTAGTCACAATCATTTGCATACACATACACAGGTACATCTACTATTGACTAAGCAATGGAGTGTGTCACAGGAGTAAATGCAACTAGGTGTACTGCTCCAAATTCACCCATTTCAGAGCAACAAATTGGTGGGTCATTCCGCATTCCTTTTCTACCTGACTGACTACGCATCACAACACATCTGACTATGATTGCCGATGTCCATTTATTCAACAAGTCTATTCTCCGCTTAGTTAATAATGAGAATTATGACAATTTTTTCATGCTGAGACTAGAATTGTAGTGAGGTGAATTCACCCTTTAGTCAATAAGGTTCTTTGGGTCTGAAACCTCATCTGTGTGAATTATGTAGAGTGGTACTTGATGTACTACAAAGTCATCTTCTTCGGTACTTTACAGATGAAGATATTAATGAAGCATTTGTCCAGAGAGGTAAAAGACAGATTATCGCTTTTACAATAAGATGAATATTTAAGAAATGTGCTAAAACAAAAGCTACATTACGTTAAGCTACATTCTATGAATTTCATTGGGTTTTGACCAGTTGTGCAGCTTGAATTTTAACCATATACTTATCAGAAATGTGGTATGGGTATTTTATAGATGTTCAGAGAGCCAGATAGACACACTAAAGCATTAATACTTTTTTTTTTAAGCACAACACTACAAATTGAAAACCAATTAGAAACCATCTATTGAATTTCTTTAGATAATGACATGTTTAATGGGTAAATAGCCTATGAGAAAGAAGAAGATATATCACAGATAAATAGTTAGAGACTACTGTGCATAGGCATTGACTAAGGTATGAGCAAAGGGATGTTAACAATCAATATACCTCTGAATTCATGCTACAGACAAATATGTTGTTTTCCACTGTCACTATAGAAATAGTTTTCCTTTATCTGTGTAAAATGATTTATTAGTTAGGACTGGAATTTGATAACTGGGATTTGTTCTAAAGTTCTATGTCATCATCATTCTTCCTTCATAAGGCCTAGTAGTCAATGATATGCCCTAGTCTGTGTTTCATTGTCTGTGTGTGTCTGGTTGCATTGGGAAACTAGATTTTAAATAAGCACAGATAGCACCAAATAAGCATAATATAGTACATGACAGTTAAATACAGATAATTTTCTGTTTATGCCAGTGGAAACTGCAAAAAATATTTCTAGTAAGAACATACAGTAGGTGTGTGCAGGCCATTTCATTAGGGTGTGCCTCTAAAGAAAAAAAATATTACAGCTAGGTTCACACTGGCATTTTTATATGCCAGTGTGAACTGCATTTTATATGCATTTTTATATGCCTGGGCACACCAGAAACACCCTGTGTGCACACCTATGAGTAAGAACATTCACTACACCTAAATATCTCCCCTAACCATGAAAAAAAGAAAACATGGACACATTCAAAGTGTTAACCCTGGACATAAGGGGGGAATTCACCATTGAGCGAAGTGAGCTCCGAATCCTTCGCCTCACTTCGCACTGACTGTTAAGAGTCAAGAGTCTCCTCTCCGAGACTGGAATCACTTTAAAGCGCTCACTGGTGTCTGCGTGCAGGACATCAGCGAGCACTTAACAGTCTGTGCGAAGTGAGCCGAAGAATTCGGAGCTCACTTTGCTCAATGGTGAATTCCCCCCCAACAGTGAAGTAAATAAATAAGGAAATATATAGGCATACAGCCAAATATGGGTGCCATTGTGTGTACATCTGCAGTGTACGGACTATCAGTAATATATCTATATATTGATCCCTAATAGGATTTGAACCTGGGAGCTGGTGATCTTTCTATAGATGATCTGACTGGAACTTTGAACTTCTTTTCCACATGATGCATGCTTTTATAATAGGGGTTATAATAAAATGACTAGTTTCATCTGCATTTAATCAGCACAGGAGTATCTCATCCAGCACTTCTCTGCCCTATTGAATCCCTGAGCTATCAGTACCTCATGATGTTTATTAGACTTCTCTGACTGTACTCCATTTTAAATGTTGTGTTTCCTAATCTGTTGTAGTACACTTGTATCTAGACTTTCCTTTGTCTTTCTTTCAGATTTCTTCCTCCTGGAACAGAGTAGTCCTTTAAGGACGGCTGGTCCCTTGGTGCTTCCGTCTTTAGCACCAAATTCAAGGTTTGAAAATTTAAACAGGAAACCAGCAAACGGTAGTGTGCTACCAGGTGACTTTATTTAATTCATGACATTACATGTTTCGGGCCTTGCCCTTTTTCAAATTTTCCTTTGTCTTTGTTCATTTGCCCTGTGGTGGTGGTCTTATATACTTTTTTTTTTTTGTTGATGGTCAAATCTTTACTACCTTCCAACTTCCTGTATCAATATATTTGGCACCGTTGTCTGCCTTTGAAGAACTACTGGGAGTAGCACAGAGCCAGTTATAAAGCAAAATACGATTTCCAGTATTGATATTTATTTTCAGTTATGAATCTTTCACCAGGATTTTGACTTAGCCCATATGTTAGGACAAATAGAAGATGCTGCACAGCTGAGACATTTCATAGTCATGGAGATTTTAATTAACCAAAACTGGCAGATGTTACTGAAACACAAATGTCACTGAACTATAATGTTTTCTGATAGTTCTAAATAGTAATAGACACTTAGAATACTTCTGAAATCAACAAAGTATCTGGGTCAGAGTGACTTCATTGAAAAGAATTCATTGAGCTGAAAGTTGAAATTCTTCTAGTGGTGGCAGTGACTGAACAAGTGTAGCACAGGGATCACTTTACTGATCAAAAGTGCCCTGTTTTATAAAGTGGATGAACACTAGTTCAGGCTGAAATGGGAAAGAAGTGAGATATGCATAGTGGAGGCAGACACATTTACTAATGAATGCATAAGAGGTTAGTCACTCCAACCTGAAATAACAGGTTTTGGTTTTGTTGTTAGAAAAAAAAAGAGAGTTCTATTCTTCCCAGCCGCCTCCAGCTTCACAGGTTGCTCATTTAGTGATTAAACCCTAGCATCAAAGTAAATAAATTAGACAGGATGGGTTTTGTTGATGTTAGAAAGCATTAATTAAAATTTAGCTTGTTTTTATAATAGGACGTATTAACTTGTTTCCACAAAAAAAAAAACCTGAAACCTCTAAAGGAATACCTTAGACAATGATTGGAAAATTGCATTTATGTAATATTATTTGGTTTCTCTTCTGGTCTGCTTTGCATAGCAGGGGATATTTAAATTGGGATGTTTGTGGAAAGTGTGTTACTACAAAAGGTTCAATGCCAAGAAACACAGCAATTAAGGTGTGGTTTGTAGCTATACAATAAATGCAAATGAAGGCAAGATATTCCCCAGGTACTTTGGTACAATGCTTCCCTGTCTTTCCTTAACACTTCACTAGTCTTTTTTAGCTAAAATGCTGTGAGGGGAAGTACAGCACTTCCAACCATTCAGTTGATAATGAAGAAATATACTAGACCACATGTATTTTTAATTAAAGAAAGAACTGTCTTGCAAATTGAATCAAGTTCTCTAGTGATCAGATATACTACCCTTTAATAACCAGAGATTAGGCCTCAGAGGTGGATTATAATGAAGGTTTTGGAAGGTTAAATCTCCCCAAACCCGGAGCTGGTGTACAGGGATTAGTGTTATACGTAATCCTTGTCTAATATTTAGGACTTTGGAGGAAGCCTACTTTTTAGGGCCCCAAGCACATTTCCTGCACTTGCATATGCAGTCTTGAGCAAGACTATCTAACACCTTGGTTTTATTCAGCAGGTACAGAGCTTTAAATTGCCAAAAGGATTTAAAATGTATTATGTTCCATTAACTTTCACTTTTATCATACAATTTATACCCAGCAGCCAGCACCCAAAAAATGTTTCAGGAAAAGTCTGTGAATGTCCTCAGTCAAAGCCATCTCTGAACCTGACCAGAACTGTCTAGTTTGTAATTACAAGTTTTTTTGTTTTTTTTTGTAGATTTAGTTAAAAAGAAATAAAGTGCTTCTTATGGTTAACTCATCTTTTGTGGACTAATTATACTTACTGATTGCTGCCTTTAGTCTCTCATTGCCTCTGGCTTCTTCTTTCGTTTTTTCTGCATGTTCTAATATAGAAGCAGGAGGTATTTAGGGACGTTAGAGTTTCAGGAGGTTATTCACTAAGGTGTAAATTCGACTGTCAAATTCTCAAACAGCGGATTCCCATAGTAAATCCATGACAATTTCCCCATTGTAAAGTCGCGACAATTTTTTAAAGTTAAGATTGTGACCATTTTGCCATAATCGACCGTGACAATATTCTCATTATAAAGACGCGATTGCGACAGTTGCAGCCTATTGCGACTGTCCTTATCTGATGAATTTGAACCTATACGCAACAATTCAGACTTTAGTGAATAACCCCCATCAGTATATTTAGCCTACCAAAGATGAATAAACACCAGATGAGCAGTGGTATTATTTTTGCTTCTGTGTATTGCTTGGGGTTACTGAAGCCCTTTTCTTCTTGCTCCTGGTATTTTATTTTTTTTTTACCAATAAGTATCTGGCTGTTTAACCAATTAAACCCCAGATTAACAAGTAATTTAATTCTCCCTTAAATAAAAAAGTGCATATTATCTGTTTTAGAATAAGGCTGTACAGCCGTATTTTTTACACCCCAAAAGTAATATATTAATGAACCAGACATGTGAATAATAATCATATATGTGTAATTCACACCTTTTAATACCCATGTTTATATGCTAAATCTCTTCAAAACAATCTCAAGGCAAAGAATAAACTTTAAGAGAATATAATGGTATCTGTGTATCTGCTGAAAGTGCAAGATAAAAAATCATATTCTTACAATAGTTTTGTAGCAGCTAAAACAGCAGTGATACATAATAAGTGAGCACAAATATTATTTGTCATTCAGTGCAGGTTGTTTATGCTATACAGTAGCATATTTAAATTGCTATGGTAAACTGTAGGAAGCCAGACAAATCTGTTCCAGTTAATTCAGAAGTGAAAGGAGTTTAATCCTATTTAATTTCCAGACTAGTTGTGGATACAACATTGATCATCTAATTCAAATCAAACACCTAGGTTTGCGAAGGAACATTTCTTTCATCTGAGAAAACTTTATACAGTAATAATATGCTAGACATTATTATATTTTCCTACAGATTTTCAGCACATAACATTTTTCAATTCAATATTTTTTAACCAGTTGCCTCTGCTTATAATTAATCTTGGAAGTTCATAATCATAACAGATAAACTGCTTTAGATATAAATGCTTATTCATATAATCATTTTATAACATTTCTTTGATATGTAGAAAAGGGTGTTACCTTCATCTAAATGTTTCTGGCTTCCCATGTAGTAGAAGAGGCATTTTTATAGAAACATAGGAGTACTGGTGAATCCTCTATGCCACTGGCTAAACTTGGGGCACAAAGTTTAAGGAGCCAATAGTCTTCACCATTAACCCAAGCAGGGGGTTATGGCCTCTGCTAGGAGGATACAAGGTCATAGTTGGTAATCAGGAAATGCTGAGCGGAGACCATATTTGAACATGAGAACTGGACTAGAAGTGTACCTTTAAGAATCAATCAACATGATTGAGTAGAGAGAGGAGAGTAGAAAAATCCACAGGATAGTACACTTAGGGAATCAGGCAAGGAGAACAGGAGTAATACACTGAAATACAGCAAGAATGGAAGAATGGAAGAACAATACACTGGATTACAACAGGAATAGCATAATCCGACACAAGACAAACCAGCAGCATTGACTCTAAACTCAGGCACCAGTGGCCTGAGATGCAGAAACTTTAAAGGGGGTTATTCACTAAAGTCCGAATTGTTGCGTATAGGTGTGAATTCACCAGATAAAGACAGTCGCATAAGACTGCTACTGTCGAGTCTTTATAATGAGAATATTGTCACAGTTGCGACTTTATTATGGAGAAATTGTCTCAATCTTAACATTAAAAAATGATTGTGACTTTACAATGGGGGAATTGTCACGGATTTACTATGGGAATCCGCTGTTTGTGAACTCGACAGTTGAATTTGCACCTTAGTGAATAACCCCCACATGTATCTCCCTCTGCATGAGCATGCAGCAGTGAGGAGGAGAACACACCGTTGCCTAACAATGCCTAGTAGTATTATTGGCTCGTAACAGGTCTTTGAGTTGTTTGATATCAGAGGTTCACATTGCTGTTGATGAGATGATTCAGCTAGAAAAGTGTGTCTGAAGCTCATAAGAAGAAAATATGTGGCAAATCTACAAAAATATTAAAGTCATCTACTTGACTAATATTCTAAGGAGAAGGTGTTATTGTTTATAGATCTTAATATATAGTAAGGTGCTTTTTGTGCACCCACAGATACAGAGTACAGATAGTAGCTTGATTGTAAAGCTCTGCCAAGGATATAGCAGTAGCTTGGCCCTAGTCTAGTTTAGATATTCATCAGCAAGAGCTAATGTTTAAAGAGGTATTTGTCACAGTAAGCACTGCTATTAGATTGTGGTACATTAATATGTAAAGTATGGCACACAGACAGATAGGCATGGTTTTGACTATTACTGCTATCGATGCTTGAATAGGGCTGCTACATTCCAGTTTCAGCAAAACAATATCAATCCCCGTTCTGCACAGAATAACTTAATAATATTAGAGTGCAGGTGCTAAACGGGTCTGCCTGCAGGCCAGTGCTGTCTCTCACTGAAAAACCAGAAGCCACTATGAAGCACAATATATGACAATGGAGACCAGGGAATGTGCAGCAGATAAAATGTTTTATCCACCATGAATGGGAAAAAAATGTGGTTTTATAACAACAATTTGTGAATGAGTTCCCAAATGATTGCTGAATTTTGTTAAACAGAAAGGTGATATAACACCATATATAACACCATTATAAGCATGCTCCCGCCTCAACTTTATGAAATATGTTGCAGGCGGAAATCAAATTCACTAATATACTAACTACTGAGTTTGTTTTTATTAGCGTTTTACATATTCTCCCAACTTTTTACTGTTAGAATGGAAAGCTTGAGTTGACTGTATTTTAAAATATTGGAGTTTTTTAAGTTATTGAAACATTCTGTTATCATAGTAAAGAGGTATTGTTTGTTTCTAAAAACAATGTATTATATTTAGTACAATAGCTGTGTTTTGTGGGGGAAAATGTGAATAGAATTGTGCATGTTGCGACTCCCTGTTTGTCCTGGATATAATTTAGCAATGGACTTTTGTGAGCAATTTGAATGGCGACTTGCACATATGCATTAGTGAGATGTGTCTAGGGCAAATAATGGTGAGGGCTTATATACAATTTTGATATCTACCAGTGTTTAATGAGCATGAATATTATCATGCTGGTAACATGCAGGGATATGCTTAGTGCCCCAGCTTAGTGCATGAGTGAAAATAGATACTTCCGGCACTCCGATCTCGTAAAAATATTCCTTTATTTTACCACATGGGCTTGATAAAAATCATAAAAACAATAAATGCACAATGCCTACGTGTTTCGCGCTGGCTTTTGCTTAATCATGCCTTGTGGTAAAATAAGTATCTATTTTCAGTGCCTTGATACGCGTCTGCCCTTTCCTGAGCACCCGGCCATTTCAACTATTGCAGTCGGGGATAGAAGTGGTTGGTGAAGGAGCAGGCAAGTACAGCTTGATATTGTGTTAGTGCATGAGTGATCATTTAACTTTCTTTATGAATGCACTAAGGTCCCAAGGTTCCCCATTTTTTTCTTTGCAAGCCTGTAATGGGAGTATTTATGACAGAGTACAGTGTAGAGAATAAGAGACCTGCACAAAAGCAAAAATATGTTGTACTTTTAAAAGATTTTAAAAGAGTACTGTTTATAAAAACTTGATATTTTTCCAGTTCCTAAAGGACTACTGCATAAGAAATGAAATGGAGTTAAATACAATAATTAAAAAAAACAAAACGTATTTATGGAATAGTATTACACTATCTGTTTGGTTACTAGAAGCTACTAGATACCATTTAAAAATGTTCTCTTTTGTTGCCAAGACCAGCAGGAAAGATAACATGAATGGAAGCCTTATAAAGAATTGCCTTCAAAGTGAGATGTATGTTAGCTTGCTATAGATGATGAGAGATGACTGATGTATGTTTTTATAAAGTCACATACAGATCAAACCGAATAAAGCACAGTTTGCTTATTTTATCCTGTCTTTATTGGACTGAATCATTTGGATAAAATTGATTGCTACAGTTCTCTGTAGTAGGCTTAATTGCATTTCTAGTAGAACTTAAAAATGATAACTTTATCTTAATTAGTAGCTTGTTGTTGTATTGCATTTGAATGCCTCAGAGACTTAGCCCGCATTTTAAAAAAGAAGCCTCAAGGCTTTCTCGTTTCTAATGCACAACTCATAGACGTGTTGATTTATCAAAAACAATAAAATATTTTAATAAAATTGTAAAAGTGTATGTAGAGCCATTGTCATTTAATCTGATGACATATTTAGTAATCTGTTACAATGAGATGTAGGCACTTAAAGCATAAATGCAAATCATACTTCCAGTATAAGACAAATATATGTTCATTATCTAAGCATTAAAATAACAGATGGAAGTATAATGGGATATCTCTTTATAGTAAGGAAAGACTGGCACTTGTGGTAAACATTGTTCAGTATTAATCCATAAGAATAGGTTTTTTAATGATGTTTTATAGAGGAAATGAACAATTACATTTGTTCTTCATTATAGAAAACATACAGAGTATTTGAATCACATTCTTTCTTATTTGCATGATTATAAAATAGTAAATCTCAGTATTCCTATAGTTCCCATATCTGCATTTCTGAAAAAACATCCAAAGTCTTTAATTCCTCTTACCCATCCATCTTTGTTTGGACCACACATTCTACTCTTATTAAAGTAAGCCTTGTGACCTAGGGAATGGAAAGTGGGTCCAGGATAATGCTAACGTGTATGCAGGATTATTTCAAGCAGAGTGAATAATGAAGCTTTAGGTTTATAGTTTACCCAACAGAATTGAATCATATAATAAACACAAGACACAGTAGTCTGATACAGGTCTATGCTTTAAAACAAACCCACCAGGATGCAGGGTGGCATTCTATAACATAAGAGTTTTACCTGATAGAACATTACATGGTGATTTGAAATATGGCTCAGAAATCCAGATTTATTAAATGAAAGACCCAGATAATGTTTCCCATCATTTCACGGGCTTGAATTTGCTTGAATTACAGTTTTCATCTATTCTTTTGTTGAACAAACCCCATTCCATTTCCCCATATGCCACAGTCCATTATTTTTTACTGACTTTTATATAATGGGAAACAGCAGATATGTTAAAATAAAAAGTTATTTCTGGTTCATTCAACTTTTAAACACCCACTGAAAGCATCCCTCAATGCAGTAATGCAAAAGGGCTCCCTGCAATGACTTAAAGTAAATATAGTCTATTTATATGATATTTACATGGATTGTTTTCAGTTAATTTCAATTACATTAAAATTAATTCATATTTTTATTTATGAACTGGAGCTTCCATCCTTTTTCCTTAATTATCATCAATGATTCTAATGAAACAGTTGAAGCAATCAGCCAGAATGAAGTGGATAGAAAACAAACGATGGCATTTAACCAAGTGGAAAAAAGGGACTAATTTCAGAAAATAGGAATGGATGTGGAAAAGTTAACCAGGATTTTAATTGCCTACTTACTACTTAATGCCTGCGCACAAGGTAGCATATCAATCTGTAATCCCCTGCATTCCATAAGTAAACAATGAGGGCAAAAGGTCAGCACACTGCTTAACCAATAGCAGTATGCCAGCTTTTTTCTTCTCGTGTTGCCTAACTTTGTAGGTGGAGGACAAAATGTCATCTCTCAGGAAGACTAAGGGAAACCTGTCAGGAAGTGCAATAGTCAGGTTTACTGATTTGCAGAGGAGAAGGAGGATACAGCTAATATACCAGTATTGAGGGCGTGGAATCTAAGATAAGTCTGGTATTCACCTAGAGCCCCCGCAAGGAGGTTAGGATTTAGCTGCGGAACCTATCCAGGTCACGACCCCTCGGACTGGTCAGGCAATAAAGTATAATCTCAAGATGCAGGTAACAAATGCTGGAAGATTCCAGGTCTGGTACAGATAGGATATTGGACAGGTAACAGGCAAGGTTCAGGCAAGGTACAGGCAAGGTACATATATGTTTATTTTAGCCACTGAGCTCATGCAAGCTCTATACTCGGGCACCGATAGTGAACTGACAGGCTCCTTAAATAAAAAGAGGAGCCTGTCAGCTGACCGAGCCGAACCGCGTCATAAGCGCGCGTCCGCGACATGCGCGTCATTCCCCTGCGCGCCCAGACGCCGCGAGTACCAGAGGAGGCAGGGAACGTGTCCGATGCCAGATGAAGACCGACGCTGGAGTGAGCGGTTGAGGTAAGTGATATTGCTTACAGTACCCCCCCTCCTATGGGCTCCCACTGGGTGCCCTTTGGGTTTCTCAGGAAAGCGTCTATGAAAAGAACGAATGAGTCTTGGTGCATGGACATCAGACGCCTTCAGCCAGGAACGTTCCTCAGGTCCGTATCCCTTCCAATGAATGAGGTATTGTAATTTAACTCTGGAAAAACATGAATCTTCCACTTTCTGAACTTCGAATTCTTCTTGGCCATTAAGCATAATGGGACCAGGAGAAGAATTACTGGAAAAAAAATTAATTACAGGTGGCTGGTTTCAATAAGGATATATGGAAAGAATTTGGAATGTGTAGATTCTTGGAAAGACACAATTTGACTGCCACTGGATTGATGACACAGGAGACAGGAAATGGACCAATATA
>WMED01008716.1:0-16735 GCA_019650415.1 Pipa parva | reverse complement strand
CTCTATATTTTAACTGGAAAAGTTATGGGTCGTCTTATATGCTCAGTCGTCTTATACGCCAGAAAATACGGTAGTTAATTAAGGATACAATCCAATATTGACAAAAATCAGTATTACGGAGGGAATGCTCCTGGCGAAGTTAAAGAGGTATTTTATTTTTCATGTTGTCAGTCAAAAACAGTGCTGTTTATTGATGTATAACAAATTAAAAAAGTCTGTTTATGAAAGGAAAACTTTGGGATGATATTGCTTAAGAATAATTACTTTGACACTTTTGCAAAAATCACATGACCTTTATTGGTCTTTATGGTAAAATTCAATATGGAAATGATTGCTTGCATCATGCCAATAAATGAAGGGTTAACTGGGTTGTGGTGATCAGAAAGGGGTTATATTCTGATTAAATTATTTTAGAAATGAAATAGTTATACTGTATATTATGTATAAGAGAAATATACGGAATGCATTCAAAAGAAAATAAGATATAAAACTTCCTTCCCATACTTATGTTACTCAGCCTTTTATATGATCATTTATTATGGCTGCAGCAATTTGAAATAAACAATTTTTGTAAACAAAATACTTTTTTTTCTGAATACCATTGTCCCACACTTGCCTAGACATTGAGGATAAATTTGTAGACTTTTGAGCCAGAATGAAACTTGACTTTGATTAAATAAATCCATATAATGTGATTGTCTTTCTACTGATAAATTTGTTTGCAGTAAAGACACCTATTATTTAAGCCATGCAACCTATCTATCCATCCTTAAATACAAAATAACATACAAAATACCCTGTATGCATTCTACATAATGGACACTTTCAAAAATGCAGCTTTTTTTCTCTTTAGGAGTCAGAAGGAGGTCTGTATGTGTGCATGAACACGTTCCTGGGATTTGGAAGAGAGCATGTGGAGCGCCATTACAGGAAAACTGGGCAGTCAGTATATATGCACTTAAAGCGCCATATTAGACAGGTAAGGTAACCTTTTATTAAATTCGACATATTTTTGGTTGATTGGTTATTAACTGTTATCACAGATGTTTATTCATCAATAAAACAGATTGAATTTGATTTTTATGGTATTATTACAGGGCTTTTTACAAAGATATTTTGCATTATGTTGGAAATTTTAAAAAATGTTTTAAATTAATTGTTATTTGGAAGGAAGTATACACATTTGCATTGTAACTGATGGGACTACTTTGGAACCAAAGGCACGAGGGATATCTGGACTCTATTGTCTGAGAATAGTAGACAGAGGCCTTTGGCTCTTTTTTTAAAGTAAGACATTTTAGTGCTTGTGAAAGTAAGATACTAAGGGGGTAATTCACGATGGTGCGGAGTCTTCTCCTCACTTCGCACTGACTGATATGCGCTCGCTGGTGTCCTGCACGCGGACATTAGCGAGCGCTTTAAAGGGATTCCAGTCTCGGCGAGACCAAAAGAGTTGCCTCTCCGAGACTGGATCCCTTTAAAGCGCTCACTGATATCCGCGTGCAGGACATCAGCGAGTGCATATCAGTCAGTGCGAAGTGAGGAGAAGACTATGCACCTCACTTCGCACTATAGTGAATTACCCCCTTTAAAAGTTTAGTGCTTCTATGACCTTAACATTCATGCCCGATTTCTGTTGCCAATAAACATTATATAGAGAAAAAAGGAGCCATAAAACATACACTATATAAACAAAGTTAAGACCTTTTCCTAACTAAGTCTCCACATATATCTTCTGAAAGCCCTGCTGCTAAAAACACAATTTAATAGAGTAACCCTTGTTTATGGGATTGTGGGATCTGCCATACTGTTTACTTCTATATGTCTATGTGGCCAACTATGGATCCAGGATCACAGGTTTCATAGCACAGGCAGTGCCAGATGGTGCCTGTTACTTTCTGCAATCCAATAGGCAAAAGCTGTAACTTTTCTTTTTAGTTTTGTGTGGAAATAGTATGGATGTATCAGAACTTGTAAGCTCCTCCTGTCTAAAAATGCTTGGAGAGTAGGAAAGGCTTAAAAGTAAAATTCTTAAAATGACCATTGTTGTAGATTGTGGTAAGTTACTAGAATTGATTTTATCTTTAGTGCTGTTTTATTTTTTTCACATTTTGGCATGTAGACTGTCTGGTTTCTATTGTGAGTCTATACACACCAGTTATTTGTCTCTTTTTAATATTTGTCCTAAATGAAGTATTTTTATTATACATTAGTTTGCTAATTTTGCTATATATTTACATTTCCACTTTTACCTATTTGTTGGCAACCCTTCACTCAGAAAGTAAGGATTATACCATTGGTAATGGGGATGTTTTCCCAAAATAATTATGGCTTGTCTTTGTAAGTTTTTACACATTTCAGTTGCTTCCTTTTATGGCTAAGCTGAGGGGTTCTTATGCCCATAGAGCTTCTTTCTGTGTTGTATGTTGCAGGTTGGTTGTTTGTACAGTATGTATATATGTATGTAGGTAGGTATGTACATTTTTATTTATAAAGTACCACTTGGTTATGCAGTGCTGTACAATTCAACAATGCAATTATATACAGACCTGGGACAGTGCTAAACAAAGAACAAGTGAAGTAAATTACAAGCATATAATCAAGAAGATACATTACTCTAAGTCAGCGGTTCTCAACCTAGTTGAGACCGCGACCACCCTGGGAGGACGTCACGCGCTGACGTTTGGTCCCAACGTCATTTCATCACTTGTCGCGTGATGATGTTCCTGCCCAATGTCATCCTTATATAAGGGACCTGCGCTCACTTCCCGGGCTTCACAGCATGTTTGCGCGACCCCTGTGAGAGTGTTGTTTGACCCCAAAGGGGTTGTGACCCACAGGTTGAGAACCGCTGATCTAAGTGCTAGACCATGATTGAAATGAGGATAGAGACCCCTCCGTGTAGAGCTTACATTCTAAAGAGGAGGAAGACTTACATAAACAGATAGGAGGGTAACAAGGGCAGTAACATAAAGTCAACATCAATTCATTAGCCTACAAGTACTATAAAAAGAAATAAAAAAAAAAATAGAATAAAAAGCTGCCTAAGGATAAAATGAAGACATGAAAACCAGTAATGATTTTAGTTCAGTTTTTAAAATATTGATGGAAAGATATTACTGGTGGAGGTAGAGGGGTATAGAGTCCCAAAAATAAAGGGCAGCAAGAGATGAGGGTTTATGATTAGAATGGACAGTCTAGTGAGAGGATCATTAAGACTATTGCCTTGTGAGGAACAGAGTTGAAACCTAGTGTTTGGTTCATAGATGTCTCCAGCTCATCTTGAAATCCTTTTGACATTTTGTAAATGGACCATTTCCTGGAATGTTGATGTCTGTTTCATGAGTAGAAAACCTCTTGAAGTTTCAAACTATGGAAGTATGGATGCCTAGGGCTTTGGAGTTAATCTTATACATTTTCATGCCATTGACACACTGCATATTTTGCCACATATCTTGTGCAGACCTGTATGTAGGCCTGTATGTGTAATTTTATTTATAAAGCGCAACAAATTTACACAGTGCTTTATAGTTCAGCAATACAAATACAATACAGACATGGGAAAAGTGTATTAAACAATACAAGTATAATATCACGAGGATACTTCACTTTAATAGGGCGAAATTTAATAAACTTGGTAAAGCCTGAATTCGCTATTCTGAGTTTATTCTCATGAGAACTTGGAAGTTTCTCATGGTAAATATTGCGAGATTTCTTTGAAAGATATTTACCGATAGAAACTTTTGATTGAGTTTTTCAGGTAGCCATACTTTACTTCTGAGATCTTGCGGGAATAAACTTGGAAAAGCAAAATTGGGATTTTCTGAGTTTATTAAATTTCACCCTATTTGG
Source organism: Pipa parva (assembly GCA_019650415.1). Classification (NCBI taxonomy): domain Eukaryota; kingdom Metazoa; phylum Chordata; class Amphibia; order Anura; family Pipidae; genus Pipa; species Pipa parva. Next base: position 12,883 of record WMED01008716.1, on the reverse strand, counting down.
AAAGTTGCGGTTGACACAAGAGGTTGGAGGTCCCTGCCCCATAGAGCTTACAGTCTAAATGTATTGATTTGAGTAATACTGCTCATAAATATGCTCACAGGTGTTTTTTTAGTGGAAAATTGCATCTGGGATTATTTTTGAGGGAGACCATCGAGGGAGACCATCAGACTGTCAGAGGTGTTTTGCTTCACTTATAACAATGTTTTTGTGTCATTGGCCTTGGACTACTTGTATTTTTGGTTTAATAGTATTTTGGGCTGATTAGATAGCTTTCTTGTCTTTGCCATTGTGAAAAAATAACTGGGAATAAATAAGACTTTTTAGGCTTAAAAGCCGCCATTCCCAGGTTAATTAATGTCATGCGAGAACAAAATTGTGACAAAGTTTAATTGCTAATAAATCACAGGTTAGTCTGATTCTGTCTATAGTTTCAAAATGAACAGACTGGCAATACTTTTTTCCTGGCATTGTTTTCATTTTTTTATCCTATTTTTAAATTACATTTCTTTTATAATTTAAATTTTTTTAAAAATATATACTTATAAAATATATAAGTATTGTTCTTTTCTGTGTGAAACATATGAGTTTTTGAGGAGATATTTGACATGGTTTATTTAAAAATTCAGGGTTTCCCATAATGTTGTACACAACTATACGTATAATTGCTGTAACATTTTTACGGATTAAATGTTCCCTTTTAAATATTATTGTGTATTGTTAAAGATGAGTTTTAGGCTCCATAGAAAACCCAAAAATGAAGAAACCCTTAATTTATTACTTGCATACATTTTTCATATAAGCAATAGGCAGGTGAATCTCTCTGTACTGAAACAATGTACATGCTGGCTCCTCCAGTACATTTTTTTTTTCTCAGGTCTCTCTACTGTCCCTCTCCAACAACCTGAATCACATGCACCTATATAGCTCTAATTCATAATCCATATTGCTCCCCCTGCCTGTCTCTGACCCACAGGAATTGTAGAACCAGTTGTTTTTCCCATGGAATCATTTAACTAACCAGTTCCCTATATCATGGATATGCAGAAATAGTATAGATAAATGCATTTGGCCAGGCCACGTTCAGCCCACTTATATTTTTGTTTTGTTTTGGGGGAACTAAATCATTCTCCCAAGGGCAGGCAGCGTGGTCTGATTTAACTATGCCCAGGCTGGCAGTTTATTGTTAATTAAATGCATTAAAACTGAGCACAAAGTTCCTGTTTCACTTTATGATTGGTTATCTGCTGCCTAGTGAGCCTTTTGGGATTTATTAGCACAGTAGCTGAAATATTTAACCCCCCACAACATCATCATTTCCCTTTAAGTGTAAAACTAAAATTGCTGGAGCATATATTTTGGGGTAATGGATTATAATTTTCAGCACAACTTGAAACTCCAACTATGAAGTCAGTTCTACAAAAAATACTTTATCATTTTGCTGGATCCAAATGAATAGAAATAGTTAAAATCCTGTTGACCTGATTTCTATTTACAAGGCAGTGCTAAATCCTGGAAATCTAGAAGAAGTTCATAGTCGATGGCAAGATGAACTTTCCATTCATAGGCAGATTCCTGGCCTGTCTTAGGGACACCTGTCACAGTTACATATTATAAAAGCAAGCTCTAATCCTAACAAACCATAACTGCATTGCCTTGACTCTAAAGCAGCTCATCTGAGAGAAGGAATCTTGTGCTAAAATTCAGGCTTTCACATCTTTGTCCAATAGTTGGTGGCAAAGTACAGTTGTTTTTCTTGTTAATACACATATATACAGTGTGTATGTGTATATATATATATATATATATATATTATATAAATTTTTTGCAAATGAATCTGGAACCAGTTTATCATTTACACCAAGGTACTGCTGCTTCTGTGAGCCTTTTAAATTATGGCTTACATACTGCGCGGAATAGCTCAAATGACATAGCCCTGGGTGAGCTGACGGACTTAAAGGAGAACTATTATGTTAAATTAAACTTGCCTGATCAGTCTAGCAGCAGTTCACTAGGTGTACTGTGGCTAGATCACCTTTCATCTCACAATCCACAGCATAGGATCATGAGATGAAAACTTGCTCCACTGCAACTGTCTTCCTAGGTATGTATGTGATGTCAACCATTACATAGTACATGCGCCCCTCCTGAATTTAGCAGAATTTAACCAACTATGCATGCACAGATTGATTTTTTTTTCCTGATATGCGCATACGCAGTTGGTTAGTGTACTTCTATTAGATTGATCAGGTAAGTTTAGATTAAAATGCTAGTTCTCCTTTAAGTAATATTGCCTTTTCCTTGGCTTTATAGTAACATAGTTTATAAGACTGAAAAAAAGACACAAGTCCATCCAGTTCAGCCTATTTTCCTGCAATGTTGATCCAGAGAAAGGCAAAAAAACCAATGAGGCAAGAGCCAATTATCCTCATTAGGGAAAAAATTCCTTCCCGACTCCAAATATGGTGTCTTGGAAATACGACTACCTCTTTGTCTGTCGGGGTCCAAATCTGTAAAAGATAGAAATTTGTACAGGCCTGTACTGAGAAATTAGCTTAAAGCAACGACACACATCAGTCTGTCATTCCAAAAGCCTTTCCGGTTTTAATGATAGATTTACATTATTTAATAACAAAGTTTGTTCATCTGGAAAATAGCTAATCATACAAAAACAAGACTAGATGCTGATTAGTTAAATGTCAAGGTTATCTAGTTGGAGAAATATTTTGCTGAACATGGACTAAATCTTAAAGATATAGTTCATTCTGAATCTAAAAGTCCATGCTTAAAAGAGAATACATTGAGACCATATAGATGTTTAGGCCGAATGCCAGTCCATAAGAATGTCCTTTAAGTAAAAATATATGAAGTCCAAAAACATGTCCATCACAATGGCAATCAGAATAATTCCCTGGATCAAGATCCCACCTTCAGTTATCTAGTACCCATAACTTATAATGTTCTTACACTGAAGGAAAGCATCCAAACCAGTTTTGAACTCCTTTAACAACTTCTTCAGGCAGAGAGTTCCATAACCTCACTGTTCTTACCGTAATAAAACCCCTTCTATGTTGATGCAGAAACTTTCTTTCCTCTAAACGTAGAGGATGCCCCCTTGTTATACTTGCAGTTCTTGGTATAAATAGAGAGTGATGACTAATGTTACAGCCCCCCTGTGAGCTTAATATTAGTTATAGGTGTGGTATTCCTTAAAAAAAAACAACTAAACTTTGGCTTAATCTATTATTAAATCATTTTAGCCAGCACTCTTCGCTCTCTGACACTCGCACTCTAGAGTCTGTGGCACACCTTTATAGAGTACTGTATGTGTGTGAGTTTCTGAGAGAGGAGGAGGCGTGTCTAAAACAACAAAATGGATGGCTTGGAATGGTGAGTCAGATCTCAACACTTTAACACTTTAAGTTTTATTGCATTCTTATCTATCAGACCCATCAATTTAATAAGGTATTAAGTCAAAGTTTTGCTCTTCTTTAAATCACTGTTTATGTAACTTTAAAAAATAATGATAAACTAAAATACTTTATTGTTAAAACAGTGAAAATTGTCATTACCAAATCACAGTACTTGTATATATCTTGCTGGAGCAGAATTTCAGCATGGCTCTCCAACCCAGGTATCACATGAGGGGCTAGATTATATTGGCCACTGGCTGCCTGAATTGAAGGTTGGATGTCCACCTATTGATCCTGGGAGGTGTACCTTATTACCTACTGTAGGAGCATAAGCACCTTTTCTTATATTCAACCCTATCTGGTGTGCTTTGCAATACCCTATAATATATTATATATATATATATATGCAACTGTTTAATTCTTAGGGACACCTTGATATCTCTTTGGGATAGATATACAGTAAAGCTTAAAGTTCTCCTTAAACATCTGCAAGGGGTGTGCCTGGTCACAAAAGTATTACTTCCCTTTTCCTCAGTTCTTTAGCTGCCTCTGCTCCCACATGACTCTGCTTTTCAAGCCCCAACCTGTATGGAAAGTGAGGACTGCACAGGCAGCAGCAGCTATTATTAACTGCAAAACTAGGCTACCTGTCGAGTGCCAAAGCAAAATCTGGTTACTAGGTAGTTATAGTGTCGTATCTTAATGGTATTCGGGCTGGCAGCTTGGCCCATGGCCCCAGACCAGTGTTCTGTGTAAAAGTAGTTATAATGGGATAACAAGTTGGGACTTAAGGGATTAACTTTGTATGAAGGCATGGGCAGGTCTTGGAGTATTTAGCACTGTGTAGAGGGCTAGGTATGCCATAAAGCACAGCAACTGGGGTATTTTTATGAGAAAAGGGCATTGTTTAATAGCAATTTCCTGTAATATATATTCTATAACCAAATGTCTGATTTGTTGCTGTGTTTTACAGCATAAGTCTGGGTATCCATTCTCCTTATTGTAGCAACTTCAATACTTTGGAATTATAAAAAATACAATTTTATCCATTATCTGGTTAAAATGAGGTAAGGCAAAGGGGTACATTTTGTATCCATTTAAGAGCCCCAGAGTTACAAATAAAATTAATGCGTAACACTTTCAAATAGGAGGAAAATACATTTTTGGTAAAATTTCACTTTTCTCAATAATAATAATAATAATAATAATAATTTTTAATGCAAGTCAGTTTGGATTAACTTGTTATGGACCAGTACATCACATGAATGCATATCACATTGTTTTCTTAGGCACTCTCATTCATATGTTCAAATTTGACAGTTTTTGACATCTAACTGAGATACTGCCTGATTACACTTTGGTACATTTCTAGAAATCAGCCTATAACTTTCATTTCCATTCAACTTTGTAATACTATACACACAAAATTAAATTTCAAGTCAGACTCTACAGAATTTTAGGAGAAAAATCAGGAAGTGATGTAACTCACACCAGACTGTCAGAGTCTGATTGGTCCACCAGAGGATTGTCCGGTGGGCTCCATTATTGAAGGGCCCAGGAATGATGCCAATGGGCTTCTCTTAACATTTGTTGGTTCCTAGATACCTTTAATTACACTAACATGTGTACAGTTGGCTCTTTTGTAATGTCCTGCAAAACTGATATGTTATGTATGTTCTGCATATTACAGCTGTTGCTAGTAGGCTGGTGTCACTTGCAATCAGATTCTGTAGTGGGCCCAAGGTGCCTCATTCCAACACTGTGATCATATGATTGCCTCCTTTTGGCTATGGAAAAATAAACAGATCCTAGACTACCAACTGTAACCGGAGTTGTATATAACAGAAAGCATAGCCTCCAACTGTACCAAATTCCACAGGACAATCACTTTTTCATTTCCTGTTCCAGGTCCCTGTCTTTGAGTCTCAGTCCCTCAGTCTTCCCCCACCAAACACCCTACTTGATGGCTAAGACGTTGGTGAACTGGAATTAACTTAACAGAACTAAGAGGGATTGTGACTATGCATTATCCATTTTAAAAGTTATACTTATTGATATCTTTATATAATAATATTAAAAAAAGTCCCTTACCACTGCTCTCCCTTAATTGCCCAGGTACTATCCACAATCAACAAACAAATAAATAATGATAAATGTTGAGTACTCCTGTAACTTCAAAATTAAAATTTTCAATTCACTCATCAAAAAAATGTTTTTTAAAAAGTAATCTCAATGTTATCTAATAAATATGAAATGAAGATTTTTACTTTGAAGTTCCAGGAGAGCTCATTGTTACTTGTTATGTATCTATATATTTACCTTGTTTCTGAAATTGTAGGTTGTGGTGAAAATGATCTGATCCAAACATTTGTGTGAATAAACCCTTAAAATAACCATGATGATATCCAAGGCTAATATTAGCTCACATGACAGAGAAATAGCCACATTCAAGGATGTCCATCTTGTGGATAAGCCAAGTCTAAGGTTTATCTCAGTTATGAGTCAGAGGAATGATGGAATCGTCCAGTTAAAACTTTCTACATTCATTAGATGTACAGCACTGCTTAAAACAGTTCATGACTGTAGATCCAAATGTCCTGTAAACTTGTGTGTCCGTATCAATGTGCATTCAGTTTGGTTGGATTTATTGACGCCCATTTGTGTTTACAAATGAACCTTAATGTGACCCTAATTGCTACAGACTTTTTTTTTCTATAGAGTATAGAGCTTATAAAAATGAATGCTCTTTGTAGAACAAAAACCATGCCCTCTATGGTTTTTTACTAAGTGATTGGAAGCCTGTTAATTTGCAATTAGTACCTTGTACTCAGAGCTAGAAAGAAATGTTTGTCTATAAGTGATACTGTCAGCACATAATATTTTTTTTTACTTGATATAAAGGGGTACTGACCTCTCCAGAAATAACCTGCTGGGGGTTCCAGCTGTCAGGTATTTAAGGTGTTGTGTTCTAAACAAATTGTATTATTTAGCTCAGTAGGGAAGCAAGCACCTCTTGCAACATTTCATTGTTTATACAGTATTGTTTATAAAGCTGTGCAAAATAGTATGTTCCTATTCACATACAGTTACTTACTTAATGCAGAGTGGCTTCAGAGATTGTAACAGCTAGTTTAGATGTTTCCAGTTAAGATGTGGAGATGACTGACTGGCTGTTGCCCCCCACTTACGCTTCCTTTTTTCCCTTATCTATTAGAGAGCACCAAGTAGCACAGTGATGACTAACCTTTTGAGTGCTGCATGTCAATATTCTGTCGCAGTCTCGACTTTATGATAGGAATATTATCGCGGTTTTACAGCAGGAAATTGTCGCGGCTTTACAATGGGAAAATGTCGCAGTCTTATGGGAAAAACAGTCGCAGCTATGGTATTGGGAAACTTGTTGCAGTAGCGTTTTTGCAATGAGGGAAATTGTCGCAGATTTACAATGGGACTACATGAGAGTGTGACACAAATACTGACCATGATGCATGTCCGCAAAAACATCTTGGCGTATCACCTCTGACATGCGTGTCAAAGGTTAGCCATCTCTGAAGTAGCAGCTTATTGTGTTCATATTGTTCTTTTATATATCCAACACCAGCATCCATTACCTGCAATGAGAATAACTTGGATTTACAAGGTCCGTTGATAGGACCTGATTTTTTTTTTTTTTTTTGCCTCTAAAACCCTCTTGTGGGTGACATGACATCATGGCAATAGTACACTTTCTGAACAAGTTGCAGTAAAATACTACTATTTGCTGGAATAGATTGTTTTTAGCTTGAAGCAATAAAGTTGAAGCTTTTAGTGCTCCCGAGTTGATCACAGCAGTATTATACCACAACTTTCAAATACATTTTCTTCTAAATAAACAATGAAAATAAATAAAATATACATACAAAAATAAAACTGAAAGACAATTGAAATGCTGCTTTTACGAATGTACTGATATAAAATGTTTAAACATTTATTTTGATTTCCAGCAGTTTTTTTTTTTTTTTTTTTTAAACATTTTTGCTAACATGATTGTGATTGCTTATTTGATTTAATGAATTTTAGAAAGCAACTGGAGCATCAGGTGGCGCCTTCCCAAAACGAATAAATGGCAGGCTATTTATAGGTAAAGTAAACTTTTTCTCTGACATTTCACACAATTATGTGATGTTTAAGCCCAGAGTCATACTAGCAGATTTGATTTTGCACACACATTTATATGTGTGAATAGCTAACTGTTATGGGTAACTTTTTTCTTATGCCCTGTGCATGAATAATATATGTGAATAACTGCCATGGCAACGCAATCTAAATAGGATTTTGTTTTTCAGTTGTTACTGACTGGTTAACATAAACAAATCTGTTTTTTTTTTTTGTTTGTTTGATTCTTGATCTAAAGGTGAACTTTGAAAAATTGATTTTGCTAATGTATTCATTATTTCTGTACTTACTTTTTTGAAATGGTTGATAATATTTTGTTTGTTAATTTCTGAATCAATCTGATCCTGTGATTGCTTAATCCTGGGGCAGCTTTAAAGGAGAAATAAAATGCTCATAGGTCTAAGGGGGGAATTCACGATTGTGCGAAGTGAGCTCCGAATCCTTCGCCTCACTTCGCACAGACTGAGATGCACTTGCTGATGTCCTGCACGCGGACATCAGCGAGCGCATTAAAGGGATTCCAGTCTTGGCGAGACCACTCGAGTTGCCTCGCCGAGACTGGAATCCCTTTAAAGCGCTCGCTGATGTCCGCTTGCAGGACATCAGAGAGCGCATATCAGTCTGTGCGAAGTGAGCCGAAGGATTCGGAGCTCACTTCGCACAATTGTGAATTCCCCCATAAGGGTAAGGGAACCTTACTGATCCGTGAGGGAAATGTGTAAGTGGCATTAATGTAAAAATGGACACAAAATATTCTGCATCAGTTTATTAGCAGTTTATCATTCACTTTGTGCCCATTTTCCTCCAGCTGAACCTGTTTTTATATTTTTGTGAAAATCAGTTTTTAAGATGTATGACGCTTAGAATGATTTTAAGACCTATTATAACAGTGGTTCTCAACCTTTTTATTGCCATGACCCTTTAGTATAATTCACCATGATTTGGCGACCCCCATTTATTAATAATTATTGGGCAACCCCATTTAATCCTTATATTTCCAATGGTCTTAGGCGACCCCAGGCAAATCATCATTCGACCCCAAATGGGGTGGCTACCCACAGGTTGAGAACCACTGTATTATAAGAAGTAAAATTAACACCTGCCTGAACCCAAATTTGTGTAAAAAATGTTAGCAATTTCTGTTTGTATCCAAATGTTAACATTTTCCCTTTGTGTCCTTCCTTTTTGATTAATGATTGATTATTGTAAAAGAAAGATACAACATTGCTAACATTTTTTATACAGACTAGTCACTAAGGTAAAAATGGACACAAATGGGAATTTTTAACATTTGATGGGATATTTATAAAAACTGAAAAATTTTCTCCTGGTATATAAATATCGATATACCTTTAATTATGCTGAAAATATATGAAAGTATTAATATCTCTGATATTAATATTTACTAAGCCCCTTATGACCTTTTTTTTCACAGAAATGTGTTTGCCTGGTTGAGGGAGGTGAATACCCATTATTCCCTATGGAGATGGTTTAAAACCATCTTGTAATGTGTAGCGGTATTAAGTATCAGGGGGTTATTCACTAAGGTGAAAATTCGACTGTCAAATTCACAAACAGCAGATTCCCATTGCAGATCTGCTACAATTTCCCCATTATAAAGTCACGACCGCAACAATTTTTAAAGTTGAGACTGCAACAATTTTCCCATAATAAAGTTGCGACTGCGACAATATTCTAATTATAAAGATGCGACTGTGGCAGTAGCAGCCAATTGCAACTGTCTTTATCTGGCGAATTCACACCTATACACAACAATTCGGACTTTAGTGAATAACACCCTCTATGCATTATCGATACTGATCTTTTATCAAACAACTACATAAACTGAGGGAAATCTAAAATTTGGTGAAAAGAAAAAAATGGAGATAATAGGGGTAATTTAGCAAGGTGCGAACTCGCCTTGCGATCCTTCAATTCACCTCGCCGAGACTGTTACGCGCGTGCTTCTCTCCTACACGCGGACATCACCGAGCGCTTTAAAAGTATTCCAGTCTCAGCAAGGCGACTCGAGTGGTCGCGAGGTGAAGCTAAGTACCTTTTAAAGTGTTTGGTGATGTCCGCGTGTAGGAAAGAAGCAAGCACGTAACAGTCTCGGCGAAAAGTTTACATACACTATATAAACAGACACATCTGCCTGTTTTTCTCACTATCTGACATGAAATCAGAATAAACCTTACCTGTTTTAGGTCAATTAGGATTTCCAAAATTATTTATATTTGCTGCTGAAGGTATTGCTCAGCTTTTTGAATTTGCTGCCGCTGACATAATCCGTGACAGTGGCTCTGGATTGGCTGATCCAACCCAGAAACGCTGCAGATAGCTGTGTCTCTACAGTGCCTGCTCGCATTCAGCTGGCAGAACCAGTGACAACCAGTGCGTGCATGCAAGCATCACTCGTTACACTTGTGAAGATGCTGGCAGAATATATGTGACTGCATATTATACAAATGCAACTAATTCTCTCTAAGTAATTTATTTTAAAGGACTATATCATCAGAAGTGTAGCAAATATGCTAAATGCTACATGTTTGACCACTGAAACAAAAGGCCTTTTCTAAAGTGCAGTAAAATGCTATACCAAGTGTGGTTCCCTGTCAGGTGGTTTACACTTAAGAAAACACCTGTTGGTATAATTTCTAGCGGGCCACCAGCAGTACAAGAAACCGAATATACAGTTACTCATGGTGTGTTGCCACATGCAAAAAAATAAAAAAACTAGGGTGGCAGAATGCCTTGTGGGTTCTTTGAATTTGTTTATTTTGAGAACAAAAGTTCAGAAAAGGAAAAGAGAAACTTTTCTCATCTGTTGGCTCTTTTGAGATTTTTCTAAATGCTAATTATAGCCATGCTGGTGTTCTCTTCAGATGGTAACAGATCTAAATCTGAAGCAGGCATGTCCAGTCAGGCATCGCTTCTTTCTTCTACCTCATGTTATTTTTCCAGTGCTCTGTCACCTAGAAGTCAATCAGCTGTTATGTTCTGTCAAAAACTTATTTTTTTGTTTAGTTACTCACATGGGGGCTCAGGTTCTAAATGAATTATATCCCCATGGCAAGCTTATTTGTAAATGCATTTGAGGTTCGTTCTGGAGGTTTTGCAGCTCCCACTTCTCAAGAAAAAAATAAATGTTATGTTTTTTATTTTGTTTTAAAATAAATTTATTTTTTACACAAACTACTTCCTCCCATTCAATTCAGTATTTTTATATTGTTTTTTCTTACTATTAAATGATAAAGATAAAACCTTTAAGATGGGTCTAATTTAAATTCTTCCTTTAGACAAAGGCCACAGTATCTAATTGGAATATTGCGCTTTTACCACTATGCTTAAAGTGCACCTGTCACCTCAAAACACTAAAGGGGGTTATTTACTAAAGTCCGAATTGTTGCATATAGGTGTGAATTCGCCAGATAAAGAAAGTCGCTATAGGCTGCTACTGTCACAGTCGCGTCTTTTATAATGAGAATATTGTTGCAGTTGCGACTTTATTATGGGAAAGTTATCGCAATCTTAACAAAAAATTGTCGTGACTTTAAAATGGGGAAATTGTCGTGGTTTTGCTATGGGAATCCGCTGTTTGCGAATTCGACAGTCAAATTCGCACCTTGGTGAATAACTCCCTAATACTAATTTAGGTTGTACTAATGAAAGAAACGTTTTGTAAATATATATGTATTTTTAAAAAATGTACCTTTAAACAGCATTTCTCTCTGTCATCTTCCCTATGAATTCTGGGAAATTTGAGTCATATGCTATACCATTTTCCTAAAAAATGAAAGGTTGTACAGGGGTTTATCAAAATGCATGCTACTGCTGACATGTAGGCTAAGTAAACAAATGTAGTTTATTAGGAGATTTTATTTTTTCTTTAATGTCTTTTGAATTAAAATGTGTCATGACGTACACTTGCTTTTGCAGTTTTGTCTATTATTTTGTCAGAATTAAGGGGGTTATTCACTAAGGTGCGAATTCGACTGTCGAATTCGCAAACAGCAGATTCCCATTGTAAAGTCGTGACAGTTTTTTTATAATTAAGATTGTGACAATTTTCCCATAATAAAGTCGCAACTGCGACAATATTCTCATTATAAAGATGCAACTGCGACAGTAACAGCCTATTGCGACTGTCTTTATCTGGCTAATTCGCACCTATACTCAACAATTTGGACTTTAGTGAATAACCCCCTAAGTAATTAGATTTATTTTTATGTCTTTTTCCTGCTTAATATGCATCTTATTCTTTTACAGACCTAGAAACCAATAATGACATGAACAATGAGGATTATGAATATGAAGACGAAGCTAAAATTGTTATATTCCCAGATCACTTTGAAATCCCCTTACCTAATATAGAGGAGTTACCTGCACTGGTCAGTAACCATATTTGACTCCAACTGAGAATGTAGCATTATGTTGTAGAACTGTGCCATCATATTTACCATATTTACATTCTATATTTAGATTGTCACTAAAACATTAAAACAAGGTATGACTGATTGTCGCTTTCAACTTCAGCTAGTTCATTTATTGCACTATGTTGGTTGTTTCTTTGTACAAAATATATCACTGGAAAAAGATTGTGGGGGTTAGACACTAAGGTGCGAATTCGACTGTTGAATTCACAAACAGCGAATTCCCATAGCAAATGCGCTACAATTTCCCCATTGTAAAGTTGCGACAATTTTCCAATAATAAAGTCACGACTGTGACAATATTCTCATTATAAAGATGCAACTGCGACAGTAGCAGTCTATTGCAACTGTCTTCATTTGGCGAATTTGCACCTATACACAACAATTCGGACTTTAGTGAATATACCCCCCTGTGTTTAAGCCTTCTGAGCTCTTATTAATGGACTGTATTGTCAAGTCGTGTGTAAGTATTTAAGAACACAAGCCATCGTCTCTCATAGTTATAGATATATTTTTAAAAAAAGCTATACAGCGGAATTCATCAAGAGGGGCAAAATTTACAGGGGTGTAGCAACCAATCGGAGGTTGGCCTTCATAATTTTAGCTCCCTCATACCAGTGTATGCAAAAAGTTGCTGTGGTTTACTAGACCTCTGTAACTACTTGCTCCCAATGATGAGTTTTCCTGAATGTGTTTTCCTTACTTTCTCTTGCAGTTTTTTTTCTTCTTTATCTTCAGCTTTGTCTAATGCAGGGGTCTCAAACTTGCAGCCCTCGGGACGCTAGTTTGTGGCCCCCGGTCCTGCGCTCCACCAGGCGTTATTTTCGCCGGTAGAGCGCTGGATCCGACACAGAGGGAGTCCTAGCTGACTCTCTCCGTGCAAAG
>WMED01008715.1:0-16735 GCA_019650415.1 Pipa parva | reverse complement strand
AAAACACATACTAGATTAACAGAGGGAGTAGATTTTACAAGTGTGGTCTGCCTAGTATGCCATACCCCTTCTTGTCCTATAATTAATCTTTAAATTACTACAGGACATATTTTGTTTTTACAGCAATTAATAGGTCGGTGCAATATACCTTTGTTTCAATTTCTTCAGTGATTTCTTAAAGGCTTGTATATTTCAGTGCTCTGGTAAGCGCATATTGTGAATTGTTTTGGATTCAACACAGTTTGCATGCACCAGTGGACATCAGTTTCTTCTACAAATCACACATTTGCACGTTCTGCATTTCTTTAATTGGACGTTTGGGTCTTTCAAGCATTTATATTGAGTTAATCTTTTAATGCACTACATAGTGTTTTTTGTGCTTCTTTCACAGGCAGCTCAGATATGCTGGTCTTTTGTTAAATTGTTTCACGTCACATTTTGAAGAGGCTTGCAGTTTTTTGAAATTGGACTTTTTTGCATTGGGACTGAATTATTTCACTCATTTTATTTGTGTATCACTTATATCAACCTTTGTGTATCACTTATATCAAGCAATTAATAGGCGGTACATTAATTTCTCTGGGAATCGATAAGAATTAACTAGTATGCCTAATCAATTCTTGGACTGAATAAAGCCATTATGATCAATAGAATTAACCATCGCTCATACAGAGAAACATGTAAAAAATAAATTTAAAAAAAAAAAACTCTATTCAATATTTTGTTTAAAAATGCAACCACAAGCCTTTACTGCTCAATACACAAACATCCTACTGGTTGCAAACCATAACATCTAGATAGGATTCCATGGAGGACGCACCCCAAAACCAAAAGCTAAATATAAATAATCCTTCAACTGTAGACTCCACAGATCCATGCACTTTATTTTGCTAAATCATTTTACTCTAAGAGGACAAATTTCATGCTTTGTGTAGATTAAGCAATTTCAGATGCTTATTTTAGACCACGTCTAGATGGTATTTTATCACACCATGCTGAACTATAATGAAAATGGTAAATTAACCAAATTAAACTTGGTTGTCCCTGATGTTAAAAACCCTCAGGATAACAGTAAAAAATCAACAAAATTTCCCATTAATAACTGGAAAGCTCAGCTTCCTACAAACTAGATATTAATGCATATTTGTACCACCGGAACCCACACTGATATGGTTCTTTATTTAAAAAAAACAAAAAAACAATTTTCACTAAGGCTGGGTTCACAATAGTCGATTGTCTATGGTGCAAAACACATAATAGCCTGTGTGGATTATCTCACCGGAAACAATGGATACTGTTTTTCAAACTCAGCTGAAAATCAGCTAGTGTGAAGCCAGCCTAAAAGTTTATTTATTTTTTTTCCAGATTGCTTCTCCTTTGCATTTCAGAATGCATATTTAATGAAGGTAGCTAAATCCAGGAAAAATTTTCAGGGAGTGTAAACTATTAAGTTGCAGACAAATTCTTGGGAAAAAAAAAACAAACATGCAGAAGTTAGATAAATAGCAACACAAGAGATTCTGACAAACCAGTTGTGTGTGCAAATGCCAGACTTTCTATATTCCTTCTAGAATTCTAATATACACATGTAATGCACAGGTGTAAATGGTTTAACATTAACTTAGAAGGTTGGTCTTATTAGTCAGTGTAATATTTTAACTTGGTGACGATTAAAAACTGCTTCATGGATACTTTCACATATTGAATATCTGTACACCACTTGATGAAGGTCAGTATTGAAAGCTTGCTTACTGGTATGTGCACAATTTGCACATTTAGTTACAAAAGGAAAAGGTAAAGACAAGAGAGTATAGGTGATACCTTTTATTGGCTAACGAAATAGATGGCCAATAAAAGGTATCACCTATACTCTCTTGTCTTTGCATAAATCTATGGCTAACACAGTGCACAACTCTACTGCCTCCAAAAGGAAAAGGTAAAATGCAAGGACAGACAAAATAATTTCTAGGAAAAAAAAAAGATCTTTTGCATATTACCTAACCATTGTACCATACAAAATAGGAAAGTTTAATATTAGATGCATGCTGTGTTGTGAATACATATATTAGGATATGAGTAGTTGTGGTAGACCACAGATGCAAAAAAAAACCCTTGTAATTAAAATGAACTGCACTGAATCCTGTGATTATCAGATTGGTCCAAAATACAGTACCTCCTAAAGCCCCAGCTTTCAAATCCTTGTTTGGAAGAGACTATTCCAATGCAGCATAGCTACCTTGTGCTTCTTGCTGTACTCAGTTTTGCCAGATTATGATCTGTGACATGAAAGGGTCTTCCGCAAACCTCACCTTTGTGGCAGAGTTTGAGCGTTTCCTGCACAGCTGTTTTAACCTACATATTAAAATGTTGATTGGATGGTATGAGATGGTTAATCATACACATGATTATAATCCTAAAAAATATCCCTGATTTTGTGCAACTATACCTAGAAGAATTTTGCTAGATCAAAAGCCAAGGTGGTCACACCACACATTGTTTTGATTTAGATGTTTTTTCTAATGAAGGCATGTACTCAGAAGGCTCACCACTTCAAGTGTCCAGCCTGGCCCCTTAGCCTTTCTGTGCATGTACTGGCTACAGGGATAGAGCTAAGAACACCCAAGTGCTGTGACGGACATATTGGGAGGAGTAAAAAATGGTCAGGTATAAGCAGGGGGGGTCTTATTGAAACCATATAGAATACAGTGTGAAGTAAGTATAAGAATCTAGTTCACATTTTCTTTACCTATAATCTAAAACTCAAACAGGCACAGCTGCCCACTTATTCTTTCAGCAAAATGTGAAAAATACAAATGCAAACTTGATTTGCTATCACAGTTAATCTGCATGCTACATAGAGGTTTGTCTTGTATATGATCCAGTATAAGCTGTGGCAACAGCAAAGGACAGTAAGTGTGTGGGGTAAAGAGTTGAGCACTGAAACCGGCCCACTTCGAGGCAATAAGTGATGTATCTCACATGTAATGCACTGACAGAAGGACCGTATGAGAAAGGGAAAATGACCAGAGCAATGTAAGGGCAAACAGTACAAAACAGGTTCAAACTACTTCATGGTTATACAGGGGGGACACTTTCTCCAGCAGCCATTGCCAGTCCTTGCTGTAATACACCAGTTATCCCTGACAATCACACCACACAACTCTTGGTCCCGAAATGCAACTGCTTCAACCTGTAAACCACTACACATCCACCAGATTCACTGCTGAAAGTATGATCCAGCGCTTCAACGTGGGCCAAATGGATCTTGATTCTGAATTGTCATTACTGGTTTAGAAGAAAGCAGTCATTTCCCCTACAGTGCCGACATAAAACTGTGTGCAAATCTGACGACAAATTCACTAGGGATCAAAAATATGCTGAAAAACTCAGGAGGCTATTGATTAAAGTGAGAATTCAACTGTCGAATTATCTAACAGCGGATTCCTATAGCAAACCTGCGACAAATTACTCATTGTAAAGTCACGACTGCAACAATTTTAAAGTTGCACCTGTGTCAATATTTCCATAGTAAAGTTGGGATTGTGACAAAATTCTTGTTATAAAGTCACGACTACAACAGTAGCAGTCTATTGCAACTGTTTTTAGCCGACTAATTAACACCTTTATGCTACAATTTGGACTTTAGCCAATAACCCCCTAAATGTTGATATGAGTGTAAGTTCAGAAACAGGTGGTGGAACAAACCACCATAAGAACTGTGGAACTGTTGGACAACCATGCAGACTTAAGTTGACTATTGGCACTTAGGCAGGCTACTGCAGTGCTATGGATGAGTGGCTGGGTATTCTAATAGGCACTGTGAGGGTGAAAAAAAAAAAGACAAGTAAATATCTCATTTTCCAACGTGTAATTTCAGTGGTTTATTAAAGTATATACACGCATAGCAGTAATCTTAAGAAAGTTACTGAGAAATGCACATCAATTTAAAACTGAACTTGAATAAATGTGCAGAAAAAATATTGGCAGCTGGAGGAATAATCAACTTTAAGGGGCTCCATTTTTAAAGTTCTTTTTTGCATAACTTTCCATTGGCCCTGCATACCAGTAGAGTAGAAAGCCACAAGACCCTTTTGAGTTTTAACCTTTTAAAGAATATTGAAAAAAAAAAAAGAGACATTACAGCTACAGTGGGATTTAAAAGTCACTCACAATTACAATAAACATTGCAGATCAACATATTATAAAAAATAAGTAGCTAAAAGTTTCATTCCGTTTTAGAGAGCATCTAGTTCTACTTTAGGTCTCATTATACAAGTTAAAAATTACTCATACAGTACTGACCAATTACAGTCACTGCTGCTCTAGCTTAATACTGCTGTAATCTTTTTTGGCACATTAAATATTACAAGGAAAAAAAAATAATCGAAGTTTGTTTATTTATCAACAGACTTCTTTAATTTTATTAAACCATTAAATGAGGATGATGGTTTCAATAAAGTTGTACTGGCTTCTATCACAGGTAGCATTCCATAGTCTGCAAGAGCTTTCCAGATTTTCATACTGTTGTTCAAATTTTAAGATGATGGGTGCACTTTAAGATGATAACTGTGCTTGTTCATAAATACTTAAAAATAGTCTCTTATGGAGGCAGTTTCTTTTTCTGTTTAAAAATGAAAACAAATTAAAGATATTGTATTTCTCTATGTTAAACAAGAAATTATACACGTGAAATTTGAAACAAATATTCAGAGGATGAGTTGTGCTAAACTCATAAATTTGTATTTAACAAGAAATATGTAATAAAGAGCTTCTACATTCCATAAAGTATAAACAATTGGATGAACGCCATGATATAATTATTTGTCCCTATACATGTTATCAAAGTATAGTTGAAAATAGTTGAAAATGTAGCCAGATCTTTGTTTCCTAGCTACCCAATTAGCCACACTCAGCTTGAAATTACAGCAAATGAGTGTTAGGCCAGGGCAACACCGGCTGTTTTGTAGGTGGGTTGGTAAAACAGTACCTGTCACACGGGCTATTTTGTTTTGCACCATAGACAATAAAAAGCCTAATTAAACAGTCCAGATGTAAAACACTCAATGTGGCAATGTCCTTAATGCAAAGAAGCATGTATTCTTCTAATGCAGCCTCTTGTACAGTAGTGGTGAGCCTTTCTGGCACAGAGTGCTGATGATTGACGTCACTCATCAATGCCTGCAACAAGGCTTTCCCCCGCAGTACAGATGCTGGTGGATGCCAGGGCGCGGGTCTAACAGCTATCCTACCTAGATCCTCATAGCGAGTGTGCTCTCATTTAGTGTTGACTGTGGATTAGACCTGAAAAAACTTAGGTCGGGTCCACAGTCTATACTGAAGGAGCGTTCACTCGCTTGGGGGAGGGGGGGGGGGTGGTCTACTACAGCTGTTACAGCAGTTCTCTGAGTGCCCTATCTCAAATGGTTTATTTCACCAGTAGAGAAGAACCCCACTTCTGATTGCTACAGGTATAGGGTAAGGAATATACTTTCCAACTTTTTACATAGGTTCAGCAACACTGTCCTGATATACTAAGGACATTTCTGGATTCAAACCTTTAAAGTACAAACACAATATATGTGCAATCATGTACAAATATCATTAATATGCATATGCTTTCCTAGTTTTTATTTTTTTAAGCATTGTAGTTTTTCATAAATGAAGCTCCCTTAAATGGAGGAAAAAAGGTCTTCTTTTTTTTTTAAATGCTTTTCAAAGCATTCTAACCATGGCTATGTAGACACTACAGGTCTGTAGGAAAGTCCAAACACAGAAATAGGACAAAACACTCAGGGGTTTATTCAAAAAGGTGCAAATTCGACTGTCGAATTCGCAAACAGCGGATTCCCATAGCAAATCTCCAACAATTTTGTAATGTTAAGATTGCAACAATTTTCCCTTAATAAAGTCGCAACTGCGACAACATTCTCATTATAAAGACGCGACTGCGACATTAGCAGCCTGGCGAATTTGCACCTATATGCAACAATTCAGACTTTAGTGAATAACCCGATCAGAGCTGATCAGGGAGAGGTATTTACTAGCTATAGAGCCTACAAGCATCTCATACAATACAAGTATTGTTCAGGGCGTTATAATAGACAATATATACACACAACCTGCAAACATTTTTTGCGCAACCCATATTATTAAAAAAAAAAAAAAAAAAAAGCTAATAGTAATAAAGACAAAGTAATAGCAGTCTCAAATCTGCTTCATATGTAGAGTGCAATAACTCACGATCCTCTAGAAATCAATAAGACATATCAGGTGCTTGGGGGGAACGATTCTCCCAATAATCCAAACTTAAAGGCAAACATACCAAACTTTGGCACGCCGTGGGAAACAAATCTTCTTTATTGTTCCAATAAAATCTTCATGCAGCAAAACGATGAACAAATATGCCTTACGTGTTTCACACTCATTGAGCACTTATTCATAGAAATGATCTAGTACAGTGGCGGCAAACCTTTTCAGCACCGAAAAGGTGAAGTCACTCACCAGTGCCATTCCTGGAAGTGCCTCTTTTGATTAGTGACATCATCGCGCCTGCTTCAGGGAATTAGAGCTCCTTCAGTGTATACCACTGATCCGGCCTGGAAACTGTCAGATCGGGTCCACGGCCTGCACTGAAGGCAGCGGTGGCGACGGCACGTGTGCCATAGGTTTGCCATCCCTGGTCTAGGATTTGTTCATTTGCTTCTAATCAATAGGAAACCTTGTCTGACCGGAACATGCTGCAGAACTAGCCTGTGCGTATTGCTATGACACAAAGGTTTCACTTGATTTGCACAAACTTCCAGTAAGGGACATTGAGCAAACTGTTTATTTCACCAGTAGAGAAGAACTTCTGGATGAGAACCCTACTTATGATTGCTACAGGTATAGGGTAAGGACTACACTTGCCAACTTTTTACATATGGCATTATGCTTGAGGGTTGCACAAAACTGTTAACTAAGCAACACTCATCAATAATCGTTCATTTGACATCACAAAATCTGACCAAGCATGAAGATCTAACAGATAATCATTCCCTTTACATGAGGCAGGGGTCAGATTTATGAGTAATGGTGGGGAGCTGTAGGCTTGGATATACTATGCACTAAACTCACTGAAAATTAGGAAGGAAAAATTAATTATAAATGCATATGATAAGAATTGGTCATTTCAGCACAAATATTTCTTCAGACACTGCAGCATGTCAGATATCTGTAAGTAAACTTTTTGGTTTTTTAACATTACCTTATTGCAAAAGAGAAGTACAGAGTACAGACTACCTGTTTATTGGTTGTTATTTATGAGCCATTATCTAAATATGGGGGGGGGGCTTCGAAAGATTGGGTCATAAATCAAAAAATTTTATCATAGTTTAAAAAGTATAACAGCAAGTTGATGCCTAAATAAGTGGACATGGAGTGATTAAGGGATTAAAGTGACTAAGGGTGCAACTTCTATTTTTAAATCAAAACCCTTAAATAAAAAATAGCAGTAAGAAAACTTGAAATCCAAAGTAAGTTTGACCATATTGTTAGCAAAGTGATCAACTTTAATTTTTGATCCTATGCAATGTAAATTTTAAACAAATTTCAATAGGTTATGAGTTATTTTATTTTCTATGACAGTCTAATTCTGTGTATGGGAAAAATTAAATGTCTTTACCTGTATCCAAACGCTTCACAGGGGATTCGCCTTCAACTTCGGAATCTCCACATGTGCTCCTTGATCTTTTTCTTGGTTGCAGAAGTGTCTCCAACCTTGGAAGGACTACAGACAAAAAGGTTTTGGTCCCTAGCTGTGGAGAAGTTGGCTGAGTTTCAGTGTTCTTTGAAGGCTTTTGGGGGCTTACACTTTTTGATTTGCGGAAGAGAATGGATGTACGTCTGTTTACATCAGCTGATGATTCCGCTACTTCAGAATCTGTCGACTCATTGAGATTACTGTCCTTAAGTAAATTCTCTGAAGTATGTCCATTTATCAATTCATTTTGAATAGTAGTGCTATGCAATTCATTATCAAATGTGACTCTTTTGTAAAGCTTACTCTGCTCTGGATTGAGTTCTATAGGTTTGAGGGTTGGTGGTTCTGAATTAGTCTCCGAGTTTGAAGGCAGAGGTAACGCATCAGATGGTTCAAGTTTAGGGGGAGATTTATCTCCTGAAAAAATTATAAATAAAGTGTGATTTTTGAAAGCTCTATTAAAATTCTAAAGTTTCTATGAAACAGATTTCTATGTGACTCATAGGTATTTCTGCCCTAACACACAGTAAAACAGGTTTTTGAAAGAACTGAAATGATATTACTAGCCAAACAGGTGAAGCTTCTAATACCTACTTTTAATAAAGAAAATCAATTTCATATAAAACAACTATTAAAAAAAAAAAAGGCCACTGTGCACTAAACAGGGGGAAATTAAACCGATCCTTTAATGTCTGGTTATGTTTTTTTTAAGTGCTATTTTTGTCTACTAATGTGTAACTGCTTGCTCCAACACTGGCAGCAAACAAATTAAGAAAGTAAACACTAATTACTGCATTTTAGTTTATTCTGTGGTTTTCCACTTTATAGTTCTAATATAATCCTTTAAAAAGAAGTGCTGTGCGGTATCACACATGACAACTGTTGCCATTGGGAATGAAATCAACCAGTATTTGCAAACAAGGGATGTATTTAGGGTAAATCGCTAACCATATCTGTTTGGGATTTTATTGGAGTTTAAGCCTAGGATGCAGGTCTTTCATTTTCCAGGTAGATTTTCTATACCGCTAAACAGAAATCATTATCTGGCATGTTTAAGTTGAAACCACTCACTTTTTTTTTTTCTACAAAAATACATCTCAGGGTACAGACACACATACTGTGTATTGCCTTGTGCTTGAATGCACAACAAACCCTTTTTTCTTGATCAAGATTTATGGCTCTGTATACACCAATGCATTTTACTTTTCTGGGGAGTTAATATAAACACAAAATTTTCATGCATTACCTAAAGAGCTCAGGAAAAGTAAATAGATCATGCAGTTAAACACAAAGCAACACTAAGACGGGAATTCACCATTGAGCGAAGTGAGCTCCGAATCCTTCGGGTCACTTCGAACATGTATGTTATGCGCTCGCTGATGTACTGCACGCAGACATCAGTGAGAGCTTTAAAGGGATTCCAGTCTCAGCAAGACCAAAAGAGTTGCCTCGCCGAGACTGTAATCCCTTTAAAGCGCTCGCTGATGTCTGCATGCAGGACATGAGCGAGCGCATAACACCATGTGTGAAGTGACCCAAATTCCTCACACTACATGCACCCTTCGCGAGAACAATTTACTTTTTTAAATGTATTTACATAATTTAAAATGTCTTTGAAAATTAAACTTTCAATGCATTTTAAATGTAATGGAAACTAAATCAGAAATAAATAGGTAGGTAACCTACTGACACAAAACACAACCAGAGTTCCACTTATTCTTTAATTAAAATTATGTTTAGGTACATTACTCTCTGGATTTACGTATTGGTGAAATAATCACACTTATCGAAGCATGGCAGGACTAACACTGGGATGTAAAAGTCTTTCCCAACGTGTTGAGAACTACAAGTTCTACAATAACATTCTGGATAAGCTGCAGTGTGAGGATTTGAATGACTCAGCAATAAGCAGAAGGGCATAGATGGTCAACCACTGGGCAAGCAATTTTAAACTTTAGAAAATGTGCTATCTAGCAATAAGATATTTAATATGCTATTCAAAAGATCAGTATAGAAAAGCATTTTTACATCTATGAGCACTTACTACATAACTAAAACTACTTCAAAATGAATATTGGTTCACAGATTTTTTAAAAGGATTCTGGTTGTCAGATGTCTTTGCTGGTACACCTTCTAAACAAGGGGTCCTCTCATCTTTTCTATACTATTTGTAATAAACAAAGGCTACTCATGGAAATTATTCAGAAATTACTGCTTGAATATAATGAAAAATTGTTTGCAACTCCAAATTACTTTTGTCATACACTAATTATATTGTAATTACTAAAACATTTGGAGCCTTACCATTCACTATTTTTATGATCTGGGGAGATCAACAATTATTTGTGGTTTAAACCTGCACTATATGGTTTTATGCATTTACTATAAATTCAAATCAAATGAGGAAAACTAAGGAGGATTATAACTTGCAATGTATTGGCTTTCCTTTAAGAAAAGACAATTTTCATGCAACTGAATTAGTAAAACCTAGAAAACTGTCGGGAATGATCCGAGATATTATTAATATCAGTACACATAACCTACAAGAATTACGCACAAGCAGTACAGTTGCTCATAAAGCCACACAGGAGTCTGTAGATTATCATGGAAAGCAAAATAATTTGTATACAGTTTACCACCATTAATTACTAAGATATCCATGCATTACAACTTTTCAAGAATATTCAATTTCTAGGCACAGAACTAAGTATTCAGTTTAGATTCTACAGCTGATTACTCCTATAATTTCATGAAGGGTCCTTGTCATTTTTGGGGGGTTAGTCCCATTAAATAATGTGCATCGTCTGATAACACACAGTGCATGGACATAAATGTAAAGCTTATACACGCAATATACATTGTTTTACTTCACCACGTAGTAAAAGAGCAGGGATCTGCTTGTGATCCAGACTCTATTGCATTTAATGGAACCTGCTAAGGGGTAGCCACACTGGTTCACATCTGTGCTTTATCCAAAACTGCAGCTCTGGCAGGCCTGGTTTTCTAATCTGTATAACAACTTACACCTTTGTCAAAGTAGACATACACAAGTGACCCATTCTGGTCAGACAAAAAGCAGTCGTCCACATTTGCTGCTAAGCAGTATATACATTATATGATACAGAATCACTAGATGTTTTTCTCCTGGCCCAGTGAATATCAATTGGAAACAAAGCTCATCTTTGGCATATCTGGTAAAAGCTAGGATGAAATCAGATTATGAGTGAAATAATGGCCTGCATAAACAGAGCAGTTTTGCCTGCTGCATCTTGCAAAAAAAAAAAAAAAAAAAAGTGTGAGCTTTGTGCAGCATATACTAAAGTAATAAAGTAATGACTGCTTTATCCATTTTGCCCCTTTTAGTTCTGCCAAGACATTCCTGATATTTGCAGAAACCTAATCTAAATTATTTCCATGGGTGGACTGACATTGTACACTTCTGTATCACTCCACATTTCATTGACCAATCCTCCTGGTACTTCTGCCTAAATATTCACTTTAGTATTTTTTTTTATACTGTGCTTATCTAGCTACTAAATTATCTGCTTGCCATTTACTGGAGATTACTAAATCCTCCCATGCTAGTTCCAGTCAGGCAGCTCACTAATTTCTTCCATTTGACTTGTATGATATTTCTAAGCTTGTTTCTTGTTAACAAATACCTCAGTATATTTCTAAAATACAATAACTAACATGCTTTCCATTCTTTTTTGCCTTTATTTGCATTTCCCCTAAATATGCAACCCCTTAATCTTACATTTTCCCCACACTAATGTATAATACGCTAGTGTGGTGGTGGGGAGGGGGGAACGCTCCAACGTATATTCCTATTGTATCTACCAGCACCAGTGTGAACTTACTCCACACATTGTGCACTTGCTCCACATTTACAGTCATTTTATTTACATACACAAATAAATCACTTTTCCAAATGCACATTTAACAACTATGTGTAAAAAAACAGCACACACTGTTACACAGAAGGTACTTCTGCTTTAAAAAAAACAAAAACAAAAAAAAAAAAAACACACTAAATTCAGCCTAGTTGTCTACCTACATTTGTGTCACCTCTTGCTATCTTGGCTTTTCAATTGGGGTGAATGCTAAAAGTTGATTTAGTATAAAGAATTTCAGGATCCCTGTTACAGTAACTCCTACCGTACAATTCTAAATTGCAAGCTCCTTTTGAGATCCCAATTTTCCTGTTATATTGAGTGCAAAATAATTTCCTCTAAGCACTTTGAGAAAGATCAGCCATGCCTTTATACAGTGCAATCAATCCCAATTTATAGTTACAGTGAAATCCAACTGAGCATTTATACAGAGAAAGAGAGAGCAAGATAACATTGTTCTGTAATACAGAGTGAGAGACACCCTCCCACCACCCCAATATACAGACTGAGAGATTTTAAGTATATACATACATACAAACTCAGAGACCAGAAGCCTTTGTGCCAATTTTCTGCTTGTAGTTTTAAAATAAGGAGAAAGGATTGTTATCTACATGATCGAATAAATATCACCTTTTTTCACTTTTAGATCTGGTTAAGCTGTTAATGCACATGATTAATGCTGTAGCTATTGGAGTCCCAAGGCTGCACGGATGGTTTATTTTTATTAATAAGCATATGAACATTCAACCCTTTTTGCGCATGCACAGCTGCTGCTTAATTTTTCTTCAATATAAAAAAACTGCTTTCTCAACTCTTGTATATTTTACACAAAATTCCAAATATCTTCCCTGTTATAGTCCATGTGATGTCAAGTGAAGCAAAGAATGTGCTGTCAGGGCAACTATAATCACCTCCTGCACTATAACATTTATCCTTAACCCAACATTTGATTCTCAAATTGTAAATATTTCTGCTATTACCTTTAGAGATATTTATGGTCCCCCCTCTTTAGTAAACCTTCCTCAGAAAAAGAAATTTATATATGAAAATCTTGTTTTTGAATAGTAGATATCTTAAATGTTATAGCTCCCCTTTTAAAAGGACCGCAAGACCAAAAAATGAAAATGCTTTATTAAATGTGATAAAAGCTACTACAGATTCCACCCGAGCTTCTGAAAATGTTAAGGCAAGAAATTGATATTTAGCTTTAAAAAACAGGCTTTAGGGTTCCTGAATAAAGCACCAAAGAAAACAGTGGGGTTGGGTGAGGTTTGTTAAACATGGCTGCTATCAGAGAAGATAAAAACAGACAGAAAGCAATATAATTCAAGATGTTAAACTTCAAAGATAACATTTTGACAAGTGCTGTATTTAAATATAATGCCAAATTGTAAATGTTATATTTTGGTGTTACTGGTCCTTTAAATCTTTTTTTTTTTTTTTTTGAAGACTGGAAAAATAACGCAAACAATTTTGAAAAGAATAACATTATTTCCAAAGTGGCATGCAACAGTAAAATGGTTACTTATATGATTAAAAAGACCATGTGGTATTTTCTATTGTGGCATAACAATGAGAGATTTAAACAGAATTTTCTATTATATCAGCAGATGTTCTAGAGAAAAAGCCAGGGACTAAACAGTGAAGCAACACAAACTTAGTTTTGGTTCATGCAAACTACACAACACTAGTTCACAGGGATATAATCTGGACAGAGTTTATATTGTGCATCAAGGATTTCAAAATTCATATATTTGACTGTGCAACTTCCAGTGGATAACAACCCTTAAAATACCTGGTATTAAAATGTGATATTTTTCACCATGTGATACAAACTCTTCCTTGGGAGTCCCAATGTTAACTTGTTTTGAACTATGTGTTCACAGCTCTTTTTTTTTAATGTTTAATTTTTTATTATATTGTTTTATGTATACAGGAGTCCTTTAACAGCAATTACCTCTATTGCACTTATTCTGTTTTAAATACAAACACCTAATTGGTATACTGGAACAATTCATTTTATTCAGGCATAATTTTAAATATGCATCACATATGCCATCAATCTGTTTAACAAATGTAATCAGTGAGAGTATATATGATGTCACCCACGAGCGCACCCCCCGAAGTGCCAGCGCTGGTGAGTGACATCATCATGCCATCGCCGGGGGGAGGAGCGCACACGCGTCAGGGGAGGAAAACTCCCCTGCTCGTGTGCACTTCTTCAGTGCAGGCCACGGATCCGGCCTGAAAACTGTCAGATCGGGTCCGTGGCCTGTACTGAAGGCAGGGTTTGGTGACTGCTTGCATGCCCTCTCTGGCACGTGTGCCATAGGTTTGCCATCCCTGGTATATATCATCACTTGGTGTACAATTACCTTGATTAAAGCCCCTACAGAAACCAAAAATGTTGGAATATTGATACTTAAACTAGGTTTCGATAAGGATAATGGATCTACAACAAAGCTGAAAAGTCAATATTAAAGGAGAACTAAAGTTAAAAAATAAAAAACAACAGTTGAAATACTTGCCTTATACAGAACCAGTTGATCACAGTCACAGCATGAGCTGTGCTGTAATTATCCGGCTCTCTTTGCTTCTTCACAGCGCTGGCTGACTGGCAACCAGCGCTGCAGCTCCTCACACATTGTAACATCACGGGTGTTTTAGGGCTTAAACATCATCACGTTCATTGCGGGGGCCAAAGAGAATGCTCCCCGCAATGAACGTGATGATGTTTGAGGCTGGGGAAGGAGAAGGAGGACCTGCGCGCCAGTGCGCTGTGCAGGAAGCATTGGGGGAAGCATTAGGAGCCTGTTAATTACAGCACAGCTCATGTGATGACTGTAATCAACTGGCTCAGTATAATGTAAGTATTTTAACTGTTTTTTATTTTTTCACTTTAGGTCTCCTTTAAAAAAAAGCTATTAATTATTGATGGGTTATTTATTAAAGATCAAACAGTGGAGTAAAGGCCTGAATTTGTGTCCTTTAGCAATTTCTCCAACTCTGCTTATTTAAACTATACAGTGTGAAGAATTTGGATGCTTACGACAGTAATGGACTTATGAACCTCTCCATATCACTTTGTGTGCGCACAGGTAATTTGGCTAGTGAATTCAAGGCCCACTACTCCGAATTCACCCATTTGACTTTGCCACATCAGAGTGGCAAATTGAAGGGTCGATGACAGGGCTCCCAGTGTGGCGTAAGGTGACTGTTCATTCAAAAGTGCCAGTCAACCCTGCAACCAAGTGACAATATATAGTAGGCACAAGATGATATAGAAAATTATGTATTATTAACTTTATACAGTTAATGGGACATTGTGAGGACAACGTCCCCTGCCCTTCACTGGGGAAATTTGCATCATTTTGCTTGCCACTATTGTTCGACTGATTAAACATCTGACAGCGTGAATAAGGAGACGTGAAATTGCGCCTTCTTGATTGTAGAGACATGAACAGATGCAAATTAACTATCCTAGGCGAAATTACCATTTGCTTAATAGCCCCAAGGAAAAACAACCTTATAACAATAATGTAGACCTACCATTATAAATTTCCTTAAAGATTCATGGCATGCCCCATGTAGGTCTCAGTCTCACTCCCTAAATGGAGTCACATGAAATCTCAAGCAACTGAATACTAGTATCTACTTATCTTAGGTTAAGTATTTAGGAATTTGAGAACACATTCAATCCTAAGATTTAAGTGGCCAAGTTAGGAGCTGTCTGTTTCAACTACCCATAAAAAGCCACCATACAACTCCCTCAAAATGATCGACCAGTTCAAATATCATGTCTAAACTATCTACATACATTTTTTCCTATAGAATTTGTGTTTTGAGCAAAGCAATGGTGTTTCTTGGACATGTTCAGTTTGCTTCATCCAGTTCCATTTCATATCTCTAGCCCAATAACAAAATCCCTAAATGTTCAAAGCTTGGGAGTCAAATCTCTTCTTCCATGATAAAATATATAATCAATAGATGAAATGTTGTTTAGATGCTACCAGATGTTTGACATGATAAGAAAACACGTCACCTTTTAATGCACATTGTATATAGGGGTCTTCACCCTCTTTTTATCACCTATGGTGAACATTTTTTTCTAGATTTTGGCCTGCCTAGCATTCACACTCTTAAAATGTGATTGCTGGGTATCTCTGGGTGGCAGAGCAAAGGCTCTCTATAACCTTAGTTAAAATGCATAACTTTTTTAAAAAAGGTAGTAATGCAAACCAGTGGTACATTTAGAAACAAAATTATTCCTTAAATTAGTTAAGGGGAGACTGGTATGAATCAATTAAAAGCAGAACAAGCTTCCTTAACATACACAGGCAAATTCTAACAGACTGGTACTGGTGGAAGAAAATCCAATTTACTTCTTTTCAGATATATTTTCAATTGAATTTGCCTGCACATCTAGACCTGGGATTCTGTACTATTATCCCCAGCCCCACTGACTCTCTACAATTATAACAACTACTGTATTCTTTATTATAGCTTATTCTTGGTAAAAGGTGTTATTTAATGCTTTACTCTGAAGAAGTACCACAATTTCTTTGAGATACTTTTTTTTTTTTTTTTTTTTTAAATCTGTTGGTTAAATAATTATGTTCTTACCGTCTTCTTCCCCATCATTTTCCATTATTGAGCCATTTTCTTCTTCAAAACTTCCAATACCAGATTCAATTTGCGGAGGCTGGACATGCTGTTGAGATAGAAGCTGACGGATATTGGCAATCTCTCTCTTTAGCAGCTTTAATCGTTTACTTCTAGATCCACTTGATTTCATAGCAAACGTTAGATCCAGTTTTTCCAACAACTCTTTCAGTTGTTCCTCCAAGGCCATATGAGCTCTGTTATTAGGGTTCAGCAGTTTATCAACTGTAGAGATACAGAGATCTTTTTAAAACTGGATGGCAATTTGATAATTTGGATAATATACATATCCATTCCAGGCAATGCATTAAGGTTACATAAATAAACTCATTACAAAAAACAAAGCTCAAATTAGACCAACATTCTCTCCTTTTTCGAAATATCTTCGCTTTAGCTTTCTTGAGTGGAGCCGATGGAAAATTATAATTTCAAACCAAAATGC